>JAOQIF010000541.1:0-59083 GCA_026260285.1 Colletotrichum sansevieriae | reverse complement strand
ATTTGATATTATAACTCTATTTATTAATTTTATAAATCTTTACTTTATATATACTATAGGTCTATAATTACTTATATACATTAATAAAAACCTTTAAGGTTAATATAAATATCTTTATACATATGAATATTTGAACTTGAATTATATAACTTTACTAATTTACATATTATTTAATATCTATAAATATAAATATTTATAGTATAATAAATAGATTCTATCTATTTTCTAAGCTTATTAGTAGCGTTATATTATAACCTATCATGTGAAAATGATAATTAAATAACCTGCTTAGGTATTAAGTAGCTATACTAGAGTGTTTATATATAGGTTTCTAGGAATAATAGGGACTTACTTAGGAATAAAAGAACTATAATATAGGGTATATAATAATAAGATAAGACTAAGTAGAAAGATTAGAGTACTAAGCGATTATTAGTAGTTAATAAGCGCTTATTAATACTAATTAGGTAATTATTAGTAGAATAAAAGTAATTTTTTGGAATTTATATACAAAATAACTCAAGCTTAGCTTACAAATAAACTTCTATAGCCTTTTGGTAAT
The DNA here is from genome assembly GCA_026260285.1 of Colletotrichum sansevieriae. Taxonomy (NCBI): domain Eukaryota; kingdom Fungi; phylum Ascomycota; class Sordariomycetes; order Glomerellales; family Glomerellaceae; genus Colletotrichum; species Colletotrichum sansevieriae. Next base: position 58,521 of record JAOQIF010000541.1, on the reverse strand, counting down.
TAACTTTATAAATATTCTTCAGAATACTTTTAGCTTAACCCTTATTATAAATAACTTGTTAAGCTTAAGATTGCTTATTTTAGTCTCCAAACATTTAATTTGCTATTGCTTATAGTATTATATCTTAATATTACAAGATCTAATCTATAGCTTTAATCCCTAACGCCTATTAATATACCCTATTGTTTAATAGCTAATTATAATATATTAACTCTAAACTCTATATATAACTATGTTAGACCGATATTAACCCTCTAGAAACTATATAGTAAGTTATTCTTATAGAATAATGACATTAGGAAAGGACTCTAGGGATAGCTATACTATTAATAACTATAGTATATTCTAATAGAATAGCGTTAATATTAATAATAAAGTAGGCTAACCTAAACCATAATACTAATAACTTAGTTATATATTAAGTACTTAGAAACGCTATAGATATCATTATATTTATTATAGCTATAGGAATACTAAGTTACTATATAAAGCATATTATAAATTATATAGGTAAGATAAAATGGTTTTATTCTATTAGAATTTAAATAGCTACTACCATCTTTTATAAGTCTAAATATCTATAAAGATTAGGTTTATCTTATAATAAAGTAGTCAGCCTCCTATATAAGTTATTACCAGACTTATTATTATATATGTTTTATAAAAAGTCCTAATTACTTATTTAGAGCTAATAGCTAAATAAAGATATCTTATAGTTAGAAATAGAATTAAATCTCAAGTAACTATAATACTTAGATTATATTATAAGATTTCCAATATACTTTTATTGAATAGTAATACTTCTTATATATAGGAGTAATATATTTATATCTTTAGAAGGAATAATACTAGCAAATAGTATTAAATATCTAAGGTTTTCTAAAAAGGGTAGCTGACAAATGATTTATAATAATAGCGCTTATTAGTTAACTATTTATTTAATATAATTATTACTTTAAGTTAAGTTCTCTTATAGCTTATCTAGATTAAGTATTATTATAGTTACTTGAAGAAGAGTTTCTAAGTAAAATAAATCTATTTGTCTAACTTATCATAATTAATTAGTACTCCCTAGAATTATAAGTATTCTTGTTAAGGGAGGCTTAAGCATATTAATTCGAAGTAGCTGAATAAGTAGCTAAAAGTATTTAATTAGCTTATTATATTATTCTTAAGTAGCTTATGCTCTATAAAGATTATTAAAAGGTCCTAAATAATTATATTATAGATCTAAAGCTATATTAGTTAAGTAAAGCTAACATTAAATCTATTGATTAGAATATAGTAACGTAGTAGATATAATAAACTACTAGAGGTCAGGAAGCTTTCAATAAAAGAGGATACTTAAACTTAAGGTATATTATTAATAGGGGTTAAGTTACTATAATAGAGAATAATAATAATATAATTCCCTATTAGTTTAAATAGGGGTATTAATACTATTTAGAGTTAAGATTAATTAATAGAGAATAATTAGGCTTAAGATACCTTAATTCTAACTCTAAGTAGTCTAAGCTTATAATAAAGTTAGGGGATAGATATAGCTTACTTTTAACCTTATATAAAGTAATAATACTATTATTAACTAGATTAATATTAAGATTAGTAGCGTAGTCTTTAGGGAGAACGATAAGGGCTATATAGGGGGGATAGTAGAGGGTGTTAAAGCATAGGAGTTAGTAAGGATCTAGTTTCTAGAACCCTATTATAAAAGCAACCGAGCTATAGAGCTAATAAACCTTTTAACTACTCTAGTCTCCTGAACTTTTGTAGCGGCGATGCAGGGGATACTCTAGGGTCCTTTGTTGTCGATGTTTTTTTGTTTCTTTTGTTAATGTCATGCGGTAATCCTGACCCATGCTGCGTTGGTTCGGAGTGTGCTTCCTGGGCAACTTGGATTCTTCGATTACGTTTGCTGTTCCACCGGGGCTTGGTCGCACTGTGTACGCGGTGATGATAGGCAGCAGCCAAGTTGTAAGAGACGATATTAAGGATCACGGGAAGAAGGTCGGAAGCACAGCGATAATGACTTAAGGGGTCTCTGGACTGGCCGGGCAGAGTTGATAGAGATTTGGCCCAAACCCCAAACCTCCCGATGGGCAAAAGACACCCCTGGCATGGGCGACGTTGGAAGGAATTCCTGTCCTGGATTGCTCAAGACGTACCTACCTAGGTAAGGTAGGTAGTCACCACAGTGGCTCGGTGCCGATTCATACCGCTAAAATTAGCATCAAGCCCATAGTGCACAGACAACACGAGCCTGTTCAGTGCGCTCCGTGCCGATTTGATAGCACTGCTAAAGCCACTAACCCCACTGAAGCCCCTACTGCAGCACGCCTGCAGGTGAAAGATGATTCTCTTGGTCTGCGCTGTCCTCATTGCCATCCTCCTCTTCGATAATCTTGCTCTTTGTAACTTGTCGTCCTCATACGGGTCCGGAGCGGCCTGCCCGGCGATTCAAGCGAAGAACATGGCGATATCTTTGTCGAGAGGCGCACCTGTTGGGGTTTCTGGCCTCGTACCGGCTTAGATCATTCGCGGGGAGAGATGCAGTTGCTCATGGTCTGACACGGGATTCCAGGAGCTAATGTACTTGTTGTAAGTGTGGTATTGTTTGGTCTGTACTTTGGCAGGTCCGTCTTGCCCCTCGGAGCTGTTTCCATTAGAGTCGCACGGCGGTTAAAAAGGTGGCCCCGCAGGCGGTACCTGCTGTGTGAAGGCGAGAATGAAAAGTACCCTAGAAGAAGGGGGGGAAAGGTACTTTGACAGGTCCCCAGGTTCCTCAGCAGGTACTCAGCCGCTTTAGCAGGCCAGCTGCCAACTGTCACGTACTCCCGGAGGCCAATCGTGGGTGTGGCTGGTTCCAAAGTGGACATCTGAGCTTGGGGACACCCAATCAGACACGAAGACCCGCGGACGCGTCGACGCGTCTACGCGTTACACCCTGGATCATCACGCGTTGCTACTTCCATAGCTATTCCAATCTCACAGACGTCACACCAAGCAGCAGCACCTCATTTGGTAATTGATTACTAAGGGACCGAGATGCTGAGTGCTGTTTCTTCTCTCTCCCGTCTCTCGTTTGACTGTGCCTCCCACTTAAGGCTATCTCCCCAGATAGCGCAGAACCACTTGCTGAATAGAATAGCTGCTTTTGACAGGACTTGAACCTGAAACACGTCAGCAGGCGAGCAGCCTGTCTTAGACGACAGCAACGTCGGGCATCATCAGTCGCTCGGATGCGGTGCACCATAATGGATGCGAGAGAGGGGGACGGCGACCTGTCACAGAGGTGTGGGAGGGATTGTAGGGGGTTGTGCTCGGGGTTAGGTGCTCGATGCCGATTTTTGGCATGTAGCCACCGAACGAGTTCCGTACGGACCTTCATAGAGCAAAAATCGACATCAAGCCCCCCAAAAATCGGCATATAGCCCCGCGCGCGCTAGATCCACTGCGACGTTCTTCCTTTGATGCACAGACCAAACTGCGGTTCACTTATCTAGCATTACTAACCTTAATGTCCCTCCCTCACTTATGGCTGGGTAAGGTGAGTAACTGCCTCCAAGCCTCCCATCTAAACTTATTTCCAGGATATTAGGTTAGCGCCTCTAGGACTCAAGCCACCACTAATAGCTCTAAGCCAAGGCACCGCCTGCTATGTCGATGTCCTTTCCGGTCGTCCATTAGTAAGGCCCCTTATATGTGCAGCCGCGCAATCATCACACTACACTTGATAGGTGCACCGACCTAGTCCGTTGCTTCCTTCCGTTAACAGCAGGAGCTACGCGCTCTCAGGGGCCACCTGCCGATTTTAGCTGAGATCAGCAGCAGGACATGCAGGTATACTACCTCAACCTTCCTCTACTGCCTTCCGCAGGCCCCTACGTCCCCCAACTACCTTACTCCACAGGATCCTTCGTCTACCATAATAACTATGACTACCACCTATAACACCTCTCGGCGACCCTTAACGATATCCACTGTTGCAATAGCATCTACCCTGCCTCTGCCTCTACTATATCAATAGATAACCTTATTTCCTCTATAGCGGTTCTAAAGAAGACTGATACTATGGAATCATCCCTCGATGCGGAGCTGCAGTCTCTTGTTCGTCATGGTGTGGGTGCCGCCCAAGTTTACTCACATTAACCCCTTGGGTATCCGACGCTGTCTTCCCCGCGACGTACGCAGCGTTCTTGTTCAGTGTCTTGGCGACTTACTATCAAACGTCTCCAAGGATAAGCTGCCTAAGATTAAGAAGGCGTCTGTGAACTGGGGTATCTCTCCTAACGAGCTTTTGGTTTATGTTCGCGTCGAGATATCACCTCAGCAGACCTTCTACGATGGCCACAGCAAGTTGAGTTCCATCTGCAAGGACTGGGATGTCGCACTCGCCCATCTTTGCGACGCTGCTGCTCGCCGTCGGTCTCAAGTCGATCTTCCTACGTCTGTCAAGGGTGTCATCCGCCGCCAAGGGCTTATTACAAGCGATATCGAAGTCGGTCTCAAGTCGATCTTCCTACGTCTGTCAAGGGTGTCATCCGCCGCCAAGGGCTTATTACAAGCGATATCGAAGTCTTTTGCCAGCAATTCCAGGCCCCCGAATCCCCTCCCAAAGCCCCTCGAGCCGCTGCTCATGACGTCAAGTTGTAGCCCCGAGCACCAGGCAGCCACACAGTCCAAGGCGACAATGAGGTTGAAGTTTGGGACGGAACGCAATTTTCCTGTGCTGTGTCTCTGTGCTCTGGCTACGGCCTGATCCACTCGCTATTACTTCTTTCCTTTCCACCCGTCGCATACCACGACAATGGCGCCTAAGATAACGGCCTTCTCGCCGGTTTAGGGCTGGGCGGTCTCTACTTATCCCTCTCCATGCAGTCGCAAAAGCGCTATCGTTTCACTGAAAGTAAGTTAATAACTGTTTATTACCGCGCCTTATTAGTCTTGCTTACTAACTATTGATAACCTATTGCCAGGACTAAGGCCGAATTTATCAGAAGTAGTACCCCGATATATAATGGAGCCTGAAGTTCCTAGCGACTCTCGAGATGACCATAAGTTGGAATAACATCACGACTCTGACCATTATAACGACTCCGATCATGGTAGCAAGTTTGAGGATAATAAGGAGTCTGCGAGTAAAGAAGGGGTCGAGGCAGAGTCCGAGAAGCCTAATGAGTCTACTGGTAGTGGTTTGCGGGAGGCACTTGCCCGGCTGCCGTACCTCGGCGACAGCGTTGCGTGCCTGACCGCCTGTGAAGCGGATGAATTAGAGGGCCCTGCCAAGTAGTCTGTCCTAACCGTACTGGTCAGCAAATAACTGATAGAACCGCCGATTCGCTTGGAATATGACCTCTACTGGGCGGTTGCTGCTTTCGAATTTTGCGCCACTCGACACGACTTGAACACCGCATACATCTCTGCGTCGAGCACAGCTGGGTTCGCCCGCGCAGAACAAGTCGCTACCAAGTTCATCACTCTGTACCTACCGCATTTGACGCTTTCAGTTCAAAGACGCATGACGCACGTCGCATCAAGCCAACCGGAGGGCGCGGTATCAGACGAGCGTGGCGCCGTTGCCTTCGTAACCTCACTAGCTTTTGCGCTTAGTGCGCGGTTACTAGCAATTATCCACATGCCTTTATGGCGCCAAGTTATGGCTTTCATGACATCGAATGATCCAGCTGTCGTCTCCATCAAGTTAGACGACGTTATACGAGAACCATCAGGCGACATATCTATCCCCATACCCAAGGGAGTTCCCACCACCACCTCAGGACCGACTATAGCTAAAGCATGCTTTCTAAAGCTTTCACGCTCACTAGTCCAAGCGACCGCCCTTTTTCAAAACCTCCTCATCCTAGCTGAACAGCGGGAGGCTTGCCTCCAAGATTCCATCAAGCATCAAATTGCACGATAGAGTCGGTTGTATAGAGTTGGACTATTACTAGGTCCCGGCTACGCTATAGAGTTAGCGACTATTTCTAGGGAACTTGAAAAAGCGAGTGATATGAGAAGATCTGTTCTTCTTCTGATTGGATAACTTCAGAAGCTTAAAATTGCGGTTGAGAAGAAAACGGCAGAGCGTGTAGAAAAGCCCCTGAGCATTGCGGACATAGGGGGTCTCATCGGGAAGAAATGACTTACTTAAACAGACTTCACTTCATGAAGGTGACTTTAGCAGACGCATAATGAACATCCCTTTTTATCTTTTTTTTTTCTTTTTTCTTTTTTCTTTTTCCCTTTTTTTTGGATGCTGAGAAGCCTATAGTGATATGTGCGTCCTTTTTTTATGGGGCGACATGGTGTGCGGATGCTGTTCTCATAGTAACAGCCCTCGCGTCTTTCTCTAGAGTGAGTGCTCTTTGTTGGGCTGCAAATTTTATATCATAGATAACACCAAATGCTTCGTAGGTGCCGCATTGTGGGTTGACGTGGGTATCTGAGGTGACGAAAATCGGCACTTGGCCAGAGAGCACCAACCCAAGGACCTATACATAGTGTTAGCGGAGGGTAGCTATTGCTTGGGGATGAGATTTGTGCTGCATTGCACAGCAAGACTCAGCAAGATTCAGAGCGTCAAGAATTCGCACTAGAAGTTGCAAGCATCGTGTCATGATTTGACGGGGGGACATGCGAAAGAAAATGTTCGGACGAGCCGGCTCAAGTCGGTCGGGTCGGGCCGTCCCGTCTCACCGGATACATCAAGCTTCATATTGATCCCTATACCAGTCCTATTCACTGACTAACGTTGGATGAGCTACCGTAAATTAGCATTGCATTAAGAGGTAATACTTTCTAACCAACTGCTAGTTTTCAACCAGGGGACCCGAACTTAGTAACCTAAACTAAGTAATCCTGCCTTATAAGGTAATCTAGAATGCGAGCCAAACCGAGAGTCTGGTTTATCCAAGCTCCCTAAGCTTCTATAGAGGTATCTGGTTATCTGTAACTCGCGCTCAGATATTAACTGAGGAAGTAAGCAAAGTTCCCAAGTTCCTTCCTCAGCACGTATAACTAAGACTCTGACCTAGAAAGTACTATCTTTAAGGCAGAACATCCACCTAAAATTAATTCTATTAGCACTATATAATTAGCTAAAGCTGAGATATCTTCGTCACCAGACACCAAGGAATGCATCTATCCGCAGTCCTACGTCCTTACGTCTGTGCTAGCCCTCGTTCGCAGCGTCATTATTGGTGGCTTTCATGGACGAGTGCCTTTAATACGAAATATCGAGCCCTAGCAGCACACACCCTCGACCTTGATGCCCACGAGCAACATCAACACTTCCACCGCTACCACACAGTGTCTCAATAGTCCACCGAGAATTATCCCACGAAGGCTCCGCCCTGCAGCCCTTCAGTACCATACTTCTCGGCGACTAGAGAGATCATGCGGGAGGTACCAGGTCTTCTAGGAACACTGCCCATCTTAATTCTTCACACTCACTGCTAACATCTATTTCGCTCCCTAAAGTGTTTTTCTTAAGTGTTTTTCCTAAACACGTGGTAACCAAGACACTTGACGAACGGGAGAACATCACTCTACCAGCAGCTTCAATAATATTAACAGGCCCTATAAGTAATTAGAAAGGGGAATTTCCAGCCGTAGCGGCTCCTCTCAGGCACTCCATTAGCAGCAAACAAAGTTGCTAAATGTCTCTTCGTTCAAGACAAATTTCGTCCCAAGCATTTGAATCCTTCAGAAATCGATAGCCCCAAAGCCAACCACTAACCATTTCAGTAGTGAATTCTGGGCGAGAATCATCTTGTAACGAACCGAACCCCTATAGAATTAGATACCTAATGTGCGACCACCTCGAGCAGGTATTCTCCCTTAATAATGCTACCTCTAGATATATTTACGTTTTAATAATAGATTTTATGCCTCTAGCCACTGCACCGTGATTTTACCTGCTTAAGTACAATAGCTCTTCTAACTCCGCGCCTCCTAATAATATATATAGCCTGTATTTACGTAATCGTAATTACTAACTACCTCTCCTAACTATAGCTATACTTATATATACCTATAGCCTCATAATCTTTAACTTTAAACTTTCATAATGATATAATTTTTAATTAGTTAATAGACTACTAAACTATTAAATTATCCTCTTATGTATTACTTATACTACTATTAAATACTACCCCTATTATATTACGACTCGTTAGAAGCATATACACTAGGGAAGCCCCGCAGGCACTACTAGCGCCTAAAGGAACTTTATATATAGTATAATATAGAGATAGCAGGTCTCTCCTAGTATAGAAGAACTATAACAAAGGTTATATAAAGATAAAATTAGAAGTAATTAATAGGGCGGAGTAAGGAATCATTAGTAAAGTAATTAGGCAGTATTACTAACTAATTATAATTACTACTATAAGAAAGTAATTACTTAGGATAGAATAGAAAAGTATAAACCGGGACTTATATATAGGATAGACTTAAGCCCTACTTAAGAATAGACTTCTATAAATCTTTAGTAATTAACTTTATAATTATCCTATAAATACTTTTAGCTTATCTTATACTATATATCTCTTTATGAAAACGATAACTAATTACTATAGCCTTAACCCTAGATCTACCCTAATATAGACTAATAAGATAATATTATTATTAAGTATTATCTCTTAGCTTCTATTAATAGAAACCTACTATTAAATAGCTAACTATAATACATTAATTACTCCTATTTAGTAAGTTAACCTTTAATACATACTAAATAATACTATAATAATATATCCTCTCGCGCTTTAATTATAAACCCTATACCTAGCCCCTTAACTAGCTTAAGATAATTGCCTACTAAGAATATAGCTAGAAAACTTGAAAATACTAAGATAAGAGATACTAATTCGAATAATAAAGATACCCCTTAAAAATATCTTTAAAAAGTTTATTATAATCCTATAGAGCGCTAGCTATAGCTAGCTCTAAGGAGAGACCTTCTATTAGTAAGGTTTCGCTATATATAGAATAAGTCTAATTAGTAATACTATATATTCTATTCTCTATATTTTAATATTCTAAGACTAATTATAGCTTTAAGTTATATATAAAAGCCTGTTACCTATTTAAAAAAGTGATTTTTTATTAAGCTTTATAATATAATTAATTACTAGATACTAGGTATTATATAAAGGAATAGGATAACAAAGAGAGAATTATAGAGAGAAAATAGCTACGGTAGGTAGAATAGGCTATAAGCACTTATAATATATCTTTAATATATATTATTAGGTAAAGGTATTAAGGGGTATAGAGGGGGGAAATAATATAATAAAAATAGTAGATAATAAGGTAGAGAAGGGACTAAATATAACTATAGTACTAAAGGAAATAAATAGCTCTTCTAACAGGATATTAACTATAATATCTAGTATTCGATATAAGCAAATAGTATAGTAGTCTCCTCTTAACGCGCAGTCTTTTATATACCTCCCGCTCTTATTAGAGGTATATATATTAATAGAGATAATAAGAGATAGGAGGTAAGTATACTATAGGCTATACTAATAAGTAGTTTTTTATTTTTATAGTATATATACTACTTGAAATCTATAGATACCTTATAAAGAAGATAAGTAATTAAGTTCTTTATAGCTTAAAGGTATCTTTAATAATAAGGGCTAGCTTATATATTACTTAAAATCTATAGATACCTTATAAAGAAGATAAGTAATTAGGTTCTTTATAGCTTAAAGGTAGTCCTTAATAATAAGGACCTCGCGCTATATTTTAAGGTTTTATCTACTATATCTAGTTATAACTAACTCTATTTAACTTTAAAAGGGTATAAATATATTAATAAGTACTTATTATATACTTAAAGAAATATATCTTCTTATTAGCATTTATAATAGGGATAATTACTAGATAAGTAAATACTATAGTAATCTCTTTATATAATAATCTCCTCTTAATATATAGTCTTTTGTATACCTCTTACTCTTATTAGAGCTATGTATACTAAGGGAGATAATAAAGAATAGGAGGTAAGTATACTATAAGCTACCCCGAGGAGTAGCTATCTATTTTTATAGCTTATATAGTACTTGAAATCTATAGGTACCTTATAAAGAAGATAAGTAAGGAGGTCCTATAAAGCTCAAAAGTAATCCTTAATAATAAGAGCCTTATATTATATTCTAAGGTTTTATCTACTAAGACTAGTTATAGCTAACTCTATCCGACCTTAATTAAGGCATAAATATACTAATAAGTACCTATTCCTAGTAGCTACTAGCTAGAGCCCTCCTATATATATAGGGGCTACTAATAAGAGCTAATAGATAGAAAAGAGCTATATAGACCTATATTTATATAAACTTAGGACTAATTAGCTTAATTCTTTAAAGGACTAATTAGATTTGAGCTTTTAATATATAGGGGTTTAGTAGTAATAAGAGTTTTTTTTTTCTCAGGCAGGCCTAGCTTCCTAAACAGTAAAGATTAACCTTCCTAACGGGAGGCTTTATAACTTATTATAAAGCGCTTAACTATATACTTACGCTTAGTTATAAGAGGGATATTCTATTTTAAATACTTATAAGTTTAAATAATTATAATTATAATATAATCCTTAGCTATAGAGTAAATAATATTAAAGTTAATACTTTAGAGATCCTGTTGAATAGATACTTCTGAAGTAAGAATTTTAATAATACTAGATATTCTAATAGTATAATCTAAAATATTTACTTCTATTTAAATAAAATACTTATATAAGTAAGAAATATACTTTTAGAGTCTATATAAAGTAAGTATATTATATAAAACTTAATTAGTCTTATATCTAATTAATATAAGTTATATTAGCTAATAATACCTAAAAGTCACTGAAACGATCTAATTTATTTAAAATAGCAAAATTCATATACTACTCAACTTAGTAATCCCTATAGCTATGGAAGCAGAATAAGAAGTTATAATTAGGGTTTAGCGTTGTAAATCTTATTTATATATATATAATAAAGCTATAAGAATAAGCTCAGGGTTATTATAATTAAACCAATTAATAAGGTTAGGTTTAAAACCGAAGCTATAGATTCTATCTAATAAACCCGAAAATACTAACCTTATGGATAGGTAGGATCTATAAGGAAAGATCCTATCCATAATATAAGGTTGTTATAATCAAATATTGTTATTAGGAGTAAACCTTATAAGCTAGTAATATTTACTTAAATAAGTAACTATTATAAGATAAAACGAACTATATATATTAATAGATTTTCCCTAGCTTAAGCCGTTATATAAGTAATTCAATAACACTTTTACTTTATATACCTCCTACTACTTTATCTTTACGCCCTTTTATTATTTATTAGTCAAACTATTAGTCGTAATACTATTATATCAAAAATATATATATAATTTACGACTTATATAGATCAACTATCTTTAATTCAATAACTATTATTATCCTAAAAAATAGATCCCTCTTATAATAAGTCCCTTACTATTTCTAAGCTTAAGGTAGTATTAATTATACTACTTAGGCAGTTAGAGTTAAGGCTTATTTAATTACTAAGGAATTAAGCTATACTTTTATTAAAGATTCTATTAGTATTACTACTAATAATTATAATAATAATAATAATAATAATAATAATAATAATAATAATAATAATAATAATAATAATAATAATAATAATAATAATAATAATAATAATAATAATAACAATAATAATAATAATAATAATCATAATAATAATCATAATAATCATAATAATAACAATAATAATAATCATAATAATAATCATAATAATAATCATAATAATAATAATAATAATAATAATAATATATATTCTAATATAGAGAATATACTTAATCCTACTATTATTAAAATTAAGAAAGCTTTTAGCCTTATATTATTATGTATAGAAGAAAGGCCTCTTATTAAATTCTAATACGCTAAGTCTACTAAAATAGCGTGGGATATATTAAAACAGACTTATAACCCTAAGTGAGGGGCTTATATCTAATAATATATTATGTTAGAATTTCCTAAATAATAAACTATCTAATTATAATAATAATATAGAAGAATACCTTAATAAAGTTAAGGAAATATCTAATAAGCCCAACGCCTATAGGTTAAATATACCAAAGGACTTATTATTAGCCTAGATTTTAAATATCTTAAATTATAATATTTTTAGAGGGTTTATATCTAATATAACTTAATACTCTAGGAATAAATTCGATTTATATACTATAACTACCCTTATAAGTAGTATTATAGATAAAAGTAAATGGATTTATTCTGAAGAAGAAGAATAACTATTGCTTACTAAGTCTTATAAAGGGTCTAATTATAATTATAAGACTAATAAGACTAATAGGCTTAATAAGACTTATAAAGTTAATAAAAATAGTTAGAAAACGCCTAAAGGGTTATAGTATAGAATTATAGAAATAATACCTATAATACTAATAAATGCTTTTTTTATTTAAACCTAGCTTTAGTACCTAAAACCTAGGATTTATCTAAAGACCCTCATAGTAGAATAAATAATAATATAGTTAATTAAGTACTTATTATTAGGGACTTTAATATCTAAGACTCTATATCTAAACATAGTTTAGATACAGACAGTAATATTTAAAATAATAATAACTATAATAATATGTCTAATTATAAAGCGGACTTTGATATAGCTATTAAGGTAAGTCCCCTTATTGATATACTAAGTATTATGATTACTAGTAATAGTAATAGTAAAAATAAATTCAGAGATATATATAAGGTTAATTTTGTACTAGATATAGCTATAGAAGGATATATTATAAGTAATAAAAATTATTTTATCTCTTTAGACTATGTAATAAATGGATTAGTTAGGGAAAAGCTAACAAAATTAATGTTACTAAGTATAGTAACTATTATATTAAATCTACTAACTCTAATAGTAAAATATTACTTAGATACTACTTATATAAACCTTAAATAGGTATTAAGCGAATAAGCTAAGGTAGTCTTACCCATTACTAAATAATATAATAATATTATTTACTAATCACAATGCTTATATGAAAAACAATGGTATAATAATTATAAAAGGCTTAAGAGTAAGTAATTTATATTATTTACCTAGCCTCTAGCTACTATATATTGATTTTACTTACTTAAGTATAATAGGCCTTTTAACTTTATACCTCCTAATAATATATATAGCGTTTAGTTATATAATTTACTAGATAGCCTTATACTTTTTAACTTTGTATTTTAATAATAATATAGCTTTTAGTTATTTAATTACTAATTACTATATTATTAACTTATCCTCTCGCGTACTACTTATATATTACAACCCGTTAGAAGTATACGGACTAGGGTAGCCCCGTAGGCACTATCAGCGCCTAGAGGACCTTTATATACAGGATAACACGGGAATAATAAGCCTTACCTAGCATAGAAGAACTATAGTATAAGTTATATAATAATAAGATAAAAAGGAATTTTATTAGATTAAAATAATTTAATAAGAACTCTAGAAATGGGGATTATTTAGAATTAAAATAATTAAGAATAATTCCTAATAATAGAACCTATTTAGGATTCATATATAGGATAGACTTAAGCCTAGCTTAAGGATAGGCTTCTATAGCTCTTTAGTAATTAACCTTATAATTATCCCTAGGATACTCTTAGCTTATTTTATATGATATATTACCTTATAAAGATTATAACTAGTTACTATAGCCCTTAACCCCTAATCTAACTTAGTAATATAAACTAATAAAACTATACTAATTACTAAGTATTATCCCTTAACTTCTATTAGTAGAAACCTACTATTAGATAGCTAACTATAATACTTTAATTACTCTTATTTAATAAGTTAACCTTTAATACCTACTATATATTATTATAATAATATATTCTCTCGCGCTTAAATTACTAACCCTACGCCTAATCTATCTTCTAGCTTAGGATACTAGCTTACTAGGAGTATAGCTAGAGAACTTAAAGATACTAGAATAAGAGATAATGATTCTAATAATAAGGTTAATCCTTATAAATAGCTTTACAAGGTTAACTAAGATCTTAGGACAATATAATCTGTATTTTATAATAATACTAGCTTACTAAAAGAATTTTTATAAGCTTTTTAGATTTCTTAAGCTTAGATTATTAATCTTAAGTACTAGAACTAAATACTTTAAAATAAATTCAATAACTAGCTTATTATTATTAATAGATATAAGAAACTTAAGCTTAACTTACTTACTTTATTTAATAATACCATGGGATAGCTTAAGGGATTTCTAATCTAAATTAAGACCTATTAGGATTTCTATTATAATAACTTTAATAGCGAAATTAAGAAGTTTAGATATATTTTAATCTTTTTTAAAGAATAAGCCCTTTAGTAATTTATATCCTTCCTTAAAGAATACTTAGATAAGGAGATATTAAATAAATATTCTATAGAAGTATAGGATATTTTTAGTAGCTTCTAAGGGTTTAAATATATTTTAAAATCCTTATTCTAGGACTTAGATAAGAAATAATAAGTAGAAGAAGACTTACTTTACCTTAGATAGACTAGGTTAGCTAAAGACTATATTTTAGAATTCTAATATATTTATATATAACTTAACTTAACTAATAAAAGTAAAATCTTTATATTTCATGTTAACATTAAAGATAAAGTTAAAGATCAAATTAATAAGGTTAATAGGCCTAATAACTTCCTTTAGTACATAGAACTTATAATTAAAAATTAATAACTAATTATATAAATAATATAAGGAAAAAGGGGAATAGTAACTAACCCTTAGCTAGCTAAGGATAAAAATATTAATAATAACTATATACCTAGCATTAGAATAGTAATAACTAGTAAATAAACTACTAATAATATAACCCTAAGGTAGGTAGCTTAGTATACTACTACTTATAGATATTGTAGTAGACCTATAGATCTTAGTATAGCTACTAAAGATATTAGAAAGAATTTTAAGTGCTTTAACTATAACTAAACCGGATATATTATATATAACTATTGATAGCCTAAGAAGAAATAGTTTTTATCTATTCTAGAATAAATATAATAAATTGGTGCTATAACTAAGTATATTCTATACTAATAACTTAGCTAGACTATATACTAATAACTTAGCTAGACTATATACTATAAAAATAAGTTAAATAACTATAAGATCTATTTGGACTCTAAGGAGTATGCGGGATAATACCCTAAGAACCCATATCGCTTAGGATATAATGCTATAGGAGTACTACCTATACTAATAAAGATTATTATAATAGGATATCGTAGTAATACTAAGCTCAAATATAAGACTACTAAATAACTTAATAAGTTTATAAGACTATAAATAACTAAGTAATACTATATAATAACCTAAACTATATTAAATAACTTGAGAACGCTCTATAACTTTATAAGTAATATATTAAGACTAATCCCTATAATCCTATATAATAATAATAAATTAGAGCTATAGAGTTATATTTAGAAAGATAACTCTATACTTGAAATAACCTAGAACGTATCTAATAGATTAACTAAGAACTGAAGAAATAAGTTAGTAACAGATTTAATAAAGAAGAAGAAGAGGATTTGGGAGAAAACCTTAATCCTTATATATAATAATAAATTAATGTATAGGTATAAGGATAAGAACCTAAGACTCCCTATAACTTAGATAAACCTTATAATATTATATAATAATATACTTAAGTAATTGTTATCTATAGATCTAAATCGAAGAATAATATTACTAGTTCTAAAAAGGAATCTTATAATAAAGGAATAAACTTAAGATTCTAACTATGAGAAGTTATATCTTTTAGTAATAACTAAAAGGTATATTTCCATAGAATAACCATAGAATAATAAAAAGAAGTAAAAGAATTACTCTTAGATAAAATAATAACTAACGCTTACTTCTAGTATCGTATGAATATCTATAAGTATTTTAAGTATACTACCTTAATAACTAATATAAGGAATACGTAGGAGAAAACTATAATTATAAATACTACCCCTATAAGTAGAATGATAATCCTATTCTATAAAGCTACTAAGTTTCCTAACTCCCCTACTAGTAAATATACTATTAAGATAAGAAAGGAATTACTACCTTTATACCTAGCTATAACTACCCTATAAGATACCTAAATAATATAAATATATTATAAGAGAATTACTAATAAGACTAGTATAAAGTATATTTAATATATAAAGCTAAAGTATTATAACTCCTATAAGAAAGACCTAGTTCCCTAAAACTAAAGATCTAAGAGAATAGCTTTACTAAGGTATATAAGTAAAGTAAGATAATTTAAATAATCCCTAAGGATAAGTAATTAAAAACAAGACTCGCTTATTAAAATAGAATAATAATAAGTAAATATAATAGGATCCCTATATAGTATTGATATATTATATATAAATAAAGGATACCTCTTAATTAATATAACAATCAATAGAGAATCTATACTAGTAATAATAAATAGTAATATATAAGCTAACTTTATATTACTTAGTATAGTAAATTAATAATAGATCGAATAGAGAAAGAAGACTCTAAAAGAAGAATACTACTTATAAAACCTTAAAAGAGATAGAGTTTAGTATAATAAACCCTTATTAATTTAGAGATAATATAACTTCCTTTAGGTTATTATAGCTAATAAGACTAACTCTATTTTAATATTATAAGTATAAGAGATAATTATAATATTATCCTAAGACTTCTATAGTTATAAAAGTATAGCTTATAAATAGATTAAAGAACTAGCTAACTCTAATAGGAAGAGGACTTAGTTACTAAGTAATAACCTAAGAAAGGTGCCTTAAATAAGCTATAAAGAGCTCCTAAAGTAATACATAACCCTATATACTTAAGAATTAAGGATATAAGTATTAAGATATTAATAGTAATAAGTATTAATAAGGAAGATTAAATACTATCTATCTTAATAAAATACTAATTATATAAGAAGTCATTTACTAAAGAACTTAATATAGAATTTAAGAATATAGTAGCTATACTTATAAGAATAAGCTAAAACTAGGAAAAGAACTAATATTTAAGAAGATTTATAGACTTAATTAAGAAGAAATAGAAGTATTTAACACTTACCTTAAAGAGAAGCTAAAGAAAGGATTTATTAGACCCTTAATATTACTTATAGGGTATTTAATACTCTTTATACTAAAGGAAAATAAAACGAAATAACTATATATTAACTATTAAAAACTTAATAATATTACTATTAAAAACTATTACCTATTACTACTTATTTCTAAGTTATATAACCTCTTGTATAATATAAACTAGTTTATAGCCCTTAACCTTAAGAGAGCTTATAACTTTATATATATTAAGGAGGGTAAGGAATAGAAAATAGTATTAAGAATATAATATAAATACTTTAAAGTACTTATTATACCTTTTAGACTTATAAATATACTAATAACCTATTAGATTATAATTAATAAGATATTATAACTATACTTCAATAAGTTTATTATAATATACTTTAATAATATTCTTATCTTCTCTAGAACCTAGAAGAATACGAGAAATATATATAAAAAATACTTAGATAATTATAAGAAGCAAAACTCTTAATCAAGCTAGCTAAAAATAAATTTTACTAATAAGAAATTAGATTCCTAGGATTTACTATTACGCTAGGAATTATTAAGATATTAAAAAATAAAGCAGAAGCTATTTATAACTAGCCTATACCTACTTATATTAAGGATATATAATCCTTCTTAGGATTTATAAACCTCTATTAATAATTTATTCGGAACTACATAGAAGTTAGTAGAAATCTCTAAGACTTTATTAAGAGAAATAATATATTTTGATAGATTAAGGAATATAAATAAGACTTTAATAAGATTAAGTAACTAGTAGAAGAAGATATTATACCCTCTATATCTAACCCTAATAAATTATTTAAACTTAAAACTAATACCTTAGACTTTATTATAGGTATATCACTTAAATAGTATAATAATAAGAACTAATTATAACTAGTTACTTTCATATTAAAAAGTTTAATAAATTAGAACTTAACTATTTGATTTATAATAAAGAACTTATAGTAATTACTAAAGCGTTTAAGGAATAGAGACCTTAACTGTTAAGAACTAAAAACCTAGTAAAGATATATATAGATTATAAAAATCTTTCATACTTTATCGTTTTGAAAACTCTTAATAAATAATAAGTAATATAATTAGAATTTCTATCAAAATTTAACTTTAAAATTATTTATAACAAAGGAAATAAGAATAATAGAGCTAATACTCTTAGCTAATAACTAGATTATAATATCCTAGTACATAAAGAGACTCAAGTTATCTTAAAATAAGATAAGAATAGAAACCTTATACTAGCTATAAAACTTCTAATAATAGCTAAAAAGGTTAATCCTAGTATATAACTAGATAAATGACCCCAAAGCTATTAAAAAGGTATACTTAGTACCTATGAGTAAATACTAAGGCGTTACTAAGATATAGAAATTTATCTAATAATACTAGAATAAAACTACTATAAGATAAGAAATAGTAAATACTATTAAAGACTATGAAATCTATACTAAAAGCAAACTAAGCTAATATTAACCCTATAGTAAGATTTAACTATTACTTATTCCTAAAGTAGTATAGTAATTAATCTTACTCAAGTTTATTATAAAACTACCTAAATTAAAAGAACTAATAACTAATACTAAGTACAATAGTATTTTAGTAATTATAGACTAACTTATAAAGTATACCTACTTTATCCCCTATATAGAATCTAGTACTACTAAAGACCTTAGTTATATATTCATTAAAACTAACCTATAGAAATTATTTTAAATAGAGATAAATTAAGTACTTGAAAGTTTTAGAGATCCCTAATCTTATAGCTTAGATCTAATTATAACCTCTCTACTACTTTCTATCTATAAACTAATAAATAAACTAAATAAATTAACGAGATTTTAGAAACCTACTTATATTATTATATTTACTATAACTAAGATAACTAGGTATTTCTACTACTAATAGCCTAATTTACTTATAATAAGATAATAAGAGAAAGTATAAAAGAATTACTATTCTACTTTAACTATAAACTCAACCTAACTACCTATAGAGAACTATAATAAGGCCTAGTAGTACTTAATGCTATAATGGAAACTAATAAGATTTAAGAAATATAATAAGAGCTCCTTAAGGCATTTGAGTTTATATACAAATAAATATATAAATATACTAATAAGAAAAGAGTTAAGGGATTAACTCTAAAGGAGGGAGATGGTATCTACTTCATATAATAAGATATTAAGACTAAATAACTATATAATAAATTAGACTATAAGAAACTTAGACTATTTAAGATTAAGAAGAAAATTTCTAATATTTAATACGAGCTTTTATTACCTAATACTATAAAATACTATCTAACCTTTTATATTTCACTCTTGAAACTAATACTATAAGGATTATAAATAAATAACCTTATTATTATAGAACCTCACGAACTAGAGTACAAAGTCAAAAGAATTCTTAACTACGCTAGAGATGAGAACGAAATATAATACTTTACTAAATAGGAAGGATATAAATATAAGTATAATATGTAGGAACCTATAGTAAACCTCGAATACGCATAAGATAAACTGCAAATATATTAGGAATAATAACTATAATATTCCCCACGAGCAAAAGCTACGCTACGAATATATAAAAAATAATATTTAACTTATTTAGCCTTAGCCTATTATTAGACTATAGTAAACTAAGTAACCTAGAAATAAGAATCTATTTATATAACTAGGGATACCTATTAACTAGGAATTTATAAACTAATAAGTAAAGAAGAACTACTATTAGGAAAATCCAGACTAAATCTAATACTAAATAAAGACTAATCTAACTTATTAGAAGCCCCCTAAGAAGATAAATCACTTATAACCCGCAACTCTTAAGCTTTTAATATACGCTCTTTAGCTTCCTACTTCTCTAATAACTATATCCCTTATAGGATTAGATCGGAACTACGATCCTATAAAAGCCTCTTTTATTTATAGAGATATAATAAACGACCTAAGGCTATAGCTAACTATACTTATAGAACCTCTAGAGCCTTTTCTACCTCTTACTCTTCCTACTCTACCTTCTTTTACTTTTTAAAATAATAATTTACTTCTAGAAAGATTAGCTATCTAAAAAGTATAAACCCTAGACTTATAAGTATTTATTATACTACTATTATTATAGTTTATAAAACTACGAGATATATACTCTCTATAATATTTCAAGTTAGATAAATCTATCTTATATATATAGTTATACTAGAAATAAGGCGAATAGGGTATTATATTATAACCCTGCTAATTAATTAAAGTGCTAAGAGCTTAATAATTCTATTTAATCTAAGTATAACGATTTTCGCGCGCATTAAATAACTTTTAAATTTAACCTAATATAGTATGAGCATTATAAAAAAATTAGGAAGAATAATTAATAATTGCCTAACCTAGGAACGACGACCTACTTATATTAGTCTTAAGGATAAGACTATTCAGGGGGAGACCTAATATTATAACCCATTAGAAGTATATAGACTAGGGTAGCCCTATAGGCACTATTAGCGCCTAGAGGACCTTTATACATAGGATAATATAGGAATAACGAGCCTTACCTAGTTTAGAAGAACTATAGTATAAGTTATATAATAATAAGATAAGAAGGAATTATATTAGATTAAAATAATTTAATAAGAACTCTAGGAAGGGGGATCGTTTAGAATTAAAATAATTAAGAATAGTCTCTAGTAAAGGAACCTATTTAGGACTTATATATAGAATAGACTTAAGCCTAGCTTAAGGATAGACTTCTATAGCTATTTAGTAATTAACTTCATAATTATCCCTAGGATACTCTTAGCTTATCTTATACTATATATTACTTTATAAGGATAACGACTAATTACTATAGCCCTTAAGCTAATCTAACCTAGTAATGCAGACTAGTAAGACTATAATACTTACTAAGCGTTATCCTTAACTTCTATTAGTAGAAACCTACTATTAGATACTTAACCGTAATATTATATTACTATTAAATACTACCTCTATTATTACTTTATTTATAAGTAGCTTTATCATTATTAGTAACGCTCTCTCTATATTAAAGTAGTTAGTATAAGCTATACTTACTAATAAGCCCTAATAGGCTTAGCCTACCTCTACCTTAGTAATATGGAGGACCTACTTAAAGAAGGGCTACTCTATAAGGTATATAATAACCTACCTAGCTTCTACTAATAAGTTATCTTATTTAGCTATAATATAGTAGTATATTATAGGGTCCCTTAGGGTATTAAGAAGAGCCCTCTTAAGGGCTATATTAATAATATACTCTCTATATATAGTAGAACACTTAATAAAGGAGCGGGTTTTATTAATTATATTAATATCAAACTCAATAGTAATCTCTTTTATATTCCTATATTAAAGGGTATACCTCGCGTAAGCTTAGCATTTTTATATATGGGGTTTAGTACTAATATCTTCAAGGATTTATTACAGGTTAAATAAAGAAGATGAAGAGGGAGGGGTATAAAGCCTTAATTAAGAAGCTTCTTATACTTCTATCTATAAGAACCTTCTAGGAAAGACCTCTTTAGTTAAGGAGTTATCTCTTATATAGTAGTATTTACCTCCCTAGAAGATAAACCTTTTTAGTTAAGAAGTTATTTTATATAGTAGCGTTTATAGCACCTTATTAGAAGGTTTAGTAAGGGCTTTACTATAAGAGCCTTAGTAGCCTATTTAGCTATAATATAATTAGCCTTAGTATAGCATATATCTAATTTTATAATATTCAGAGGGTTTACTTCTATGTAGGAATATAGAGGGCTCCTATACTATTTTCTATAATTAGTAGAGGGTATACATTTATATACCTATATAGTGTTTCCTATATTATGCCTATTAATTAGGTTAATCTTTTATAGTCCCTTTATAAAGAGGCTACGGCGTAACTATGAACCTAATACCGGATTTATTATTAGCCTAATATTTAGCTAAAAACCTGGAATTCTATAAACGAACTAAGTATATTAATATAATACATTACGTTATGAGATAAAATACTATTAATTAAAAAGTATTATTAACTTATACCAAGTCATATAAGAACAGAGCAGATAGCTTAACTAAGGGCCTAAGTACTATCCTGTTTAGGTAATTTATTTGTCCAATTTTCAGGCGTATATAAACCTACTAATAATTTAGAAAAACTTAAATAATACTATTATTTAACTTCTAGGGGGCTCTAAGTAAGGATTTTAATAACACTAAATATTCTAATAGTATAATTTGAAATAGTTATTAATATTTAAATAAAATACTTATATAAATATATAATAGATATTTAGACCTTATATAAGACGAATATACTATCTATATAAGGCTATACTAGTCTTATATTTAGTTTATATAAGCTATATTAGTTAATAATACCTAGAAGTTACTAGAATAATTTAGTTTATCTAAGATACTAAGATTAGTAAACTACCTGATTTAGTAATTTCTATAGCTATAGAGTTAAACTAAAAAGTTATATTTAAGTTTTAGTATTATAAACCTTATTCATATATAGAAAAGACATATCTATAAAATTAAAATTAGGGTTGTAATAATTAAAATAAATAATAGGGTTAGGTTTAAAACTTAAAACTACGGATTCTAACAAACCTAAAAATATTAAGCTTATAAAGAGGAAGGATCTATATCGAAAGGTCCTAACTATAATATTAGGTTATTATAAATTAAATAAGGTCATTAATAATTAAATAATAGACTTTTAGTAATAAACCTTATAAGCTAGTAATATTTACTTAAACAAGTAACTATTACGAGATAAAACGAACTATATATATATATAGATTTTCCTTAGCTTGAGTAATTAGAAACTAAGTAATTAAATAATACCTTTACTATATATACTTACTACTACTTTACCCTTATACCCTTTTATTAGTTATTTATAACTACTATCTAGATAAAGCACTATGATTTAGTTATTTTAAATAAAGGCTCCCCCTATCTATATTATCTATACTACCCCTACTATTAGTAATATCTATATTCTTACTTCCTACTTTGTACATAGAGTCTATATTACTAGATTCTAAGTTATATTAGATAGTAGATAAGGTTTCTATAGATTATATATTATTAGGTTCTAGTTATATTAAATAGTAAAAGAGGGTTCTATGAATTCTATATTATGGGGTCCTGGCTAATTGCTCTCTTAATCTTTACTACCCTATCTATTATTACCTTACTAACTACTTATATTACTAGTTACCTTAATTTAAGGAACTATTATACTAGCTATTATATCCTGAGTTATTAGTAACTTATAATTAAGTTAAGTAGCCTTTAAAGTAGATCGTAATCCGTACTTTAAGATATTACTAAGTTTCTAATCTATCTTTAGATTCTATAGTAAGGCTATATTAATTAGGCTAAGTATTATGCTTAATCTATTTATAAGTATGATAGGTATTAGTAGAGATATAAATAAGGTATATATTACTTATAGTTCTATCTCCTTACTATTTAGTACCTAATAGTTTAGGTATTAGGTTAGTATCCTACTATTAGATACTTAAGGTTTATTTAACTAAGAGGGGTATTTGATAAAAAAATTATTATAAGGACTTTAATATAGTTTATAAATATTTAGGGATATATAGAGGGCTTCTTTTCAAATTAGTTTTATCATTAGCTCTTTATTTATTTTTCTACTTATTTCTTAGTTTCCTATCTATAGTTACTTTAGATATAGCTATCCTGAATATGATATATATATGTAGAAGAGTGTATACTTTAGTCCTTATATAGTAGCGTTTATAGAACCTTACTGAAGGTTTAGCAAAGGCGTTACTACAAGAGCCTTAATGGCCTGTTTAGCTCTGATATAATTAGCCCTAGTCCGCCGCGCGTCCGACTTTATATAGTAATATTTAGAGGGTTTACTTCTAAGTAGGAACATATAGGGTTCCTATGTTATTTTCTTTAACTAGTAGAGGGTATAGGTTAAAATACTTATATAGTATTTCCTAAATGATATCTATAAACTAGGTGAATTTAGTATAGTCTATTTGCGAAGGGGCTATAGCGTAACTACGAATTTAATGTCTTAGTCCTTTAAAACGATAAGTAATATCTATATATTAGTAATTAAAGTACTAGTTCTAGTAATTAATAATAAGGTTAGATATTATAAAGCTAGCTTATGGTACTATATTCTTAACTTTATTAGCCTAACTATATATACTAAGGACTATAACTATTATACCTCTTATATAGGTTGTAGCGACTGCTATATAAGAGGCGTTATTAAGGAATCCGAGTAACTCGAAGTAGATTATATTAAACATGATAATATTAGCTTTTACTACTATTAAGCTATTAAGTATTCTAAATTATATATTATCCTTAAAAAACTAATTAGCGATAATCTTTATCTAGTTATATTTATAAGCTATTAGCTAGCTACAGTAGCTTATAACTACTATTAAGTTATCTTACTTATTATAATATAAATAGGAAGCCCTTAATAAATAAAATAAGGATTAGTTAGAAATATAGTTTTAACTAGTAATATTAAACTTAGATATACTAACTTTTTATTTATTACTTTTAGTAATATTAATAATAAAACTATTTATAATAGGCTTATTAAAGTAAAATGATCTCTTACCTAGGTCTCTAAAAAAAGTCTATTATATTATTCTTATTATAGATAATACTTTTTCTTCTATTATATAGATTTTCTATAGCCTATTCAGTAATCCTACTATAGTTTTAATATTTAATAAGAAAGGTAGTAGATAAAGCTCTAGCTATCGATATCTAGAGAAATAATAAAATAAGATATTAAGGAGAGAAAGAAGCCTTATAGTCTTAGTTATTATATACTATAGATATAGGTCTAAATTAGACTATATCTCTCATTATTATAATAAACTTTAGGTTATAGTGCGATAGTATCATCTACTATTATACTTCTAATATATACCCTGTTTTATTAATAAAGATAATAGATAATAACTATATCTTATCCTTACCCTTGCTATATATAGCTATATAGTTAGTAATTATATATAATACTATAAGAATAAATTAGACCTAAGGTAGTACCCTTATAATTAGTATACTTATTTTACTAATAGTATAGCCCTATTTATCTAAGGTCTACCTAGGTTTATCTTATAGCTCTATGAAGGTTTTAAGCTCAGTATCTTTATTCTCCTTTACTTTGTTTTACTATTAATAGGCACGATATTACTTAGAAGTCTAGGTTAGCTAGTAGGTACTTATAATGCTTTTAGTTATTAGCGATATTTATTAAGTTAATAATTATAGAGTCGGGTTAAATTGCCTGTGCAGCCCGGCTATCCTGCCTGTGTGGGGCACCGCGCCGCCCCACCCCACCCTCAACAGCAGCTTCTCATTAGCTAGGATTAACCTAGGATTTTTTTTAAACTAAGCGATTTTCACGCCGTATTAACGTCACCCTTCTGCTTATCTTTCTTTACTACTACTACCCTCGCTAGCCTACCTAAAATAACGTCGCTAGCGAGGCTCCCTAGCCTCAGAGAGGTCGGAGTGCCGTCCGGGCCCGTGGAGGATAAGGCTAGACGAATGGGATATATAGGATTACTAGGGCAAATTAGCCCGATTAGGCAATAGGCAGAGAGAATAGTATTAATCGAAAAGATATTAGATATAAGCGATTTAGGCGTTAATTAGTAAAACTAGTAAAAGTAGCTAAAAACGCATTTACTATAGTCTTTTTAAACTATTAAATAACTTAGTTAATTATTTAGTAAATCTAGCTAATTAGAGGCTGCGAATGAGCTGAAGTAGGGCGGCGCGGTGCCCCACACAGGCAGGATAGCCAGGCTGCACAGGCAATTTAACCGGTCTCTAATTATAGAGAGAATATTACTAAGATTAAATTAGACTTTATTTAGCTATAGCTTATATTTACTACTATAGTAGCGCAATTAGTATAAAAATAGTAGATAACCTTAGAATTATTAAGTATAAGCTTTAATCTAGTAACAGTATTATCATAGAGCTTATTAGAATATAAATCACCTTAAAGGAGCTATTATTACTCAGCACTAAAGTAATCTTAAGTATAGCTAATATTTTTCTTGAGCCTAGACTACTACTAAATATAAGGAGTTAGGCTAGGTAATATTATAATTTTATAGTTAGTATATTATATAGTGGTTAAAAGTCTAATTGTTAAAGCTCTAGTAGGTCCTTATAGATATTATATTATTAAATAGCAAAGAACTTTAATATAAAATACTAAATTATATTCTAATATAAACGTTTAAGCGCTATAGATAACTTAGAAATTATCATTATCTTAGCTTTAATTATATCTTATAGAACCTTAGTATAGAGAACTATAAATATCTACTAATATAAGAAGCTATTATTAAACATAGTATTAATTATTTATTTAATGCTAATACTATTTTAAAAGTAGTTAATAATCTCCTCATAAGAAGAGAAGATAGCTAGTAGTACTTCTAAAGATAAGAGCTATCCTTATTTAAGTAGGACTTGGATAAATAAGTAGATTATATCTATAAGCCTTCTAGAGGTAGAGGGATTTAAGCTACTAAGTAGGCGGTTAGGTTCTTATGAGCTAATATAATAAAGCTAGTCTTACTAAAGGTTTATAGAAGCATTTCCAGCAATTTATCCTTACTTATATATACTAAAAAAATTGGGAAAGGAGGCTAGTAGTAATAAGTATATAAACGTCTTCGAAGATTATATTATTAGGGAGAATACTTATAAGTTTAGTAGGTAAATAGTTAGAAAGAGTAATAATAATATTAGTAATTATACTCACATCCTAATTAGATTTAGCGTCTTTATAGATATTATTAAATGTATTATTTAAGATAATATTATATTTGGTAAATAACTCTAGCGCTCTAGTAATTATGTAATTAAATACATATTATATATGATTCATATATAATACCTAGGAAATTAATTGAATCTAAATTACTTAGAAACCTCTTTATTAGATATTTCTTTAATAAACTAATATATTTACTTATTATAACTAGTAATTCTATAGATATTATACTACTATTAGCCCGTCTTAGTTCTTAGTTAGTAACTATTATTCTGGCGCGTTTCCTCTTTAATTTATACTATTACCTCTCTTTATAACTAAATATCCTCTACTTTAGCTATAATAAGACTCTCTCTTTATTTAAATTAGGCTTTTTTAGCCCTCTAGTATTAGCTAAGTAGGTTATTCTCCTCCTAAAGAATTTTATTCTTAGAACTTAATAAGCTAATCTAGTATATAAATCCCTATACTCCTTTTAATAAATACTCTATAGCTTTAATAATTATAATTAGGGAGCTATTCTCATAGTAGGAGATCCTCCTTTTGTTAGCTTAGATTAAGAAGACGCTTTAGTTAGGTTATTTAATATCTATAAAGTCTAGGCTAGGGATATTATTAATAAGGATTCTAGAGGTATTAGAGTATATAACTTTATATTAAGCTTAGATAGTATACTCTCTATACTTAAAGGTATAAGCCTAGCCCCTCTAAATCCTCTCTAGACATTTTTTTCTAAAATTACTTATATAAATACTCTATAAAATATAGGAAAGAAGTCCTCCTTTATAATATAAGTATTACCTTATTATATCTTTTCCTGAATTTCTTAGCTATAAGTCTTCTTTAGTAGCCTAAAATACTTAATATCTAAGGGCTAAATTAAATAAGATAAATAAGCTAGTATATAGAGTATAATAATATTATTTTCTATATAGTATATCTTAAAGTTAGTAGTATAATAACCTTTATACCTATTAATAATAAGGAGGTAATAACTACTACTTATATATAGTTTTATATATTAATTAAAGTACTATAGCCAATCTAGGCCTCTTTTATTTTTATCTATGTATTTTCAGATATTATAATTACCTAGTTATATAGGAGACTAGTTTTAATATATTAAGTAAAGAGGTAATATTAGCTTATAATAATAATATAGGGCGGAATACTATAGCCTAACGAACTAATAGTCTAAACAATTATAACTTATTTATAATTACTAAGCTATATTATTTTTATATTTAAACGCCTTTTAGTACCTATCATAACTATTCTAGATGTAATCTAGCTTATTATAAACCTAGTCTTGTTAAAGTTATAAATATCTAAGTTTATAATATTATATTTTGCAACTATATTTACTATAAGGCGAAACTATATATTTATTATATTTAGATCTTCATATTAGGCCCTCTTATACTTATACTTATAAAAAAAGTATATCTATAGCTATAGTTATCACTTAATAAAGCTTAAAGCCTAGCTCTTCCTAACTAAGGGTATATTATAGTTAGCGAGTAGTTAATTAGCTATATCTTCTATACTACTAGTATAGGGAGGAAATAATTAGGAATAAGTTAAGAACATGCTTAGCTAGCTTCTCTTCTTCTAATAGCATAAGCTTTTATAAGTTTAATATAATATCCTACTATATAGGTATAACATTTAATTAGATACCTAAGGTCCTGGGAGGGACTAAGTAAAATCTAGCGACTACTTAAATATTAAGATTTAGGGTTTAATTAAAAGCCTAGATAGCTAGGTTTAATTAAGCTTCTTTGGTTTATAATATTATTATTTTATTATAGCGTTGCGTAGGTTATAAGGTAGAAGATAGTATAGTCGCGGTTAGGTAGGTAGCTCGCTTATCTAGGTAGCTCGCTTGTCTAGGTAGCTCGCTTATTAACCACGTTAAAGAGATTACTATATTATTTACTCATTTAGTAATTATCCTTATTATATATCCTAATAAGAAAGTCTATTTCTTTAAGTAGATAATAGGTATTTACTAG
This sequence comes from Colletotrichum sansevieriae, assembly GCA_026260285.1. Lineage (NCBI taxonomy): Eukaryota > Fungi > Ascomycota > Sordariomycetes > Glomerellales > Glomerellaceae > Colletotrichum > Colletotrichum sansevieriae. The sequence continues at coordinate 29,534 of JAOQIF010000541.1, read as the reverse complement.
TTAGTATATTTACGCCCTTATTACTATTAAATAGAGTTACTTATAACTAGACTTAGTAAATAAAACCTTAGGATTTAGTATAAGGCCCTTATTATTAAGGATTACTTTTAAGCTTTCTAGGACCTACTTACTCATTTTTTCTATAACGTATTTATAGATTTTAAGTAGTATATAAGCTAGCCCTTATTATTAAGTTATATCTAAGGGTCTAAGTAGCTCGAAGTAATTACTAGAGATATAATATAGCTTAAGTAGATATAGCTCGCTAGTACTACTTCTTTATAAGGTACATGTAGATTTTTAAGTAGTATATAAGCTATAAAAAAATAAAAAGCTACTTATTAGTATAGCTTATAGTATACTTACCTCCTATCCCTCCTTATCTCTCTTAGCGTATATACCTCTAGTAAGACCAGGAGGTATATAAAAGAGCGCGTATTAAGAGGAAAGTACTATATAAAGAGATTACTATACTATTAAACTATTTTAAATACTATATATTATAGTTCCTATTAGAAGAGTTACATTTAGTCCTCTCTACCTTGCGTTCTACTATTTTATCAGGTTATTTTCCCTCCCTATACCCGTTTATACCTTTACTTAGTAATATATAATTAAAGATATACTATAAGCTCCCATAGCTTATTCTACTTACCCTAGCTATTTTTTCTCTATAAACCTCTCTTTCCTATCCTATTCCTTCATATAGTACCTAGTATCTTTAGGCCCTTATATATATAGTAAAGCTATAATTAGTCTTAAAATACTAAAATAGAGAATAGGTAGTAAAGTATTACTAATTAGACTTATTCTATATATAGCGAAACCTTACTAACGGAAGGTCTCTTCTTAGAGCGAGCTATAGCTAGCGCTCCCTAGTTTAAATAAAATACTTATATAAATATATAATATACCTTTAGAGCCTATATAAGATATCATATAACTAACAGTATACTATATAAGACTATCTTAGTCTTATATCTAATTTATATAAGCTATATTAATTAATGATACCTGGAAGTTAATAAAACGATTTAATTCGTTTAAAATGGTAAAGTTAATAAACTACTTAATTTAGCACCCCCTATAACTATAGAAGTAAAAGAAAAAGTTAGAATTAAGGTTTAGCCTTATAAGTCTCTTATATATATAGAATAGATAGATCAATAAAGTTAAGATTAGAGTTATTACGATCAAAAAGAATAATAGGATTAGGTTTCAAACTAAAACTATAGATTTAGAATTTTAATAATACTAGATATTCTAATAGTATTATTAAGACTTTATTAGTCCTATATCTAATTTATAAAAGCTATATTAATTAATAATACCTAAAAGTTACTAAAACAATCTAATTCGTCTAGAATAGTAGAAATAATAAATTACTTAATTTAGTAATTCCTATAGCTGTAGAAATAGAATAAAAAGTTATCCTTAATTTTAGTATTATAATCCTTACTTATATATAGACAAGATAGATCTATGAAATTGAAATTAGGGTTATTATAATTAAGATAGATAATAGGGTTAGGTTTAGAACTAAAACTACGGATTCTAATAAACCTAAAAAATACTAACCTTATAGATAGGTAGGATCTATATAGAAAGGTCCTATCTATAGTATAAGGTTATTAGCGATTACATAATAAGGTTAGTAGTAGTAAGCCTTATAAGCTAGTAATATTTACCTAAATAAGTAACTATTACGAGATAAAACAAACTATATATATATATATATATAAATAGATTTTCCCTAGCTTAGGTAGTTAGAAATTAATTAATCTAATAATACCTTTACTATATATACCTATTACTTACTACTTTATCCTTATACCCTTTTATTAGTTATACCAGTAATAGATAACTACTATTTATACAAGATATTTTTTATTTAGTTATTTAAAACAACAGTTTTCCCCCTATCTTTATTATCTATATTATACCTACTATTAATAATTTTAATACTTTTATTTTCTACTTATCAAAGAGGAAGGTAGTAAAAGTAAGAGGAAGGAGGGTAATGAAAGTGGGTCGACCTATAATAGTTAATATAGCAGAGGAAGGAGGTTATTATTATTTTTAGAAGGAGGTAAGAACTTTTCTAGTATTAATAAGGAGAGGATCTAAGCCTAATTATTTATAGCTAATAAGTTAGGGTAGAGAGTATATAATATATAAAACATAAGAAAGAAATACTTATATAGATATAAACTCCTCATAGGAAGGTACTTTATCCCGCTATATCTATACTTTATATAAATAATACCTTTTTATATATTATAACTTATAGTAATTATATATTAGGTTAGGTATATCTTATTTCATAGTTATAGTAGGGTTTAAATAGGTTTAGAGTAGCGTAACTATTTAATATAATACTAAAGCTTATTACTATAGGTATTATAGGCAAGGATTTACTTTATGATAAAATTTTCTTTACTACATTTTCTTAATAAACCTAGGGGTTAGCTTAGCTATTTAAATAGATCTTTTTAAATTAAATTAAGATATTTAATAAATACTTCGGGGTGCTATCTAAGCTAAGGTAATAAGTAAATATAATACCTCAATAGGTTAATAGCTCTCTTAATCTCAAATAAACCCTCCTATATATAAGAGAACTCAGTCTAGCTATTAGGATAATATCCTTAGATACCTTTTTAATAGCTTAATATAGATTATATTACTAGTAGCTAGTTACAGGGGCTAATAGTAGTTATTATTATGGGAGGTCTTTTTCTTTACTAAGGAGATCTAGTATACCTCCTATATTTCCTAATAGATTTTATATTATTAAGAGCATAAATCTATTACTATTTAGTTTAGTAGAGATAAGAAGGATTTTATTAGTCTACTAAAGAGGACTTTATAGGGGATATACCTTATAATTACTTAAATAGATATATTAAGATTAGCTAGGATATAGCATAGGATATCTTTATAATTAGAGTAATTAGGTTAGAAACTAATTAGCATTTAGAAAATCTAAGATATTTTACTTTATTTATCTAGTAGCTTAGTAGTAGTAGTATACTACTAAAACCTTAAGCTAAATATTAATATTGATATATAATAAAATCTATAAAGCTAAAACTAGTTTAGGGTTAATATTAGAGATAAAGATATTAGGTAAGTCCTAATTAGAGTAGATGTTTTAGATATAAAATATAGCCTATTATTCTACTATTTAATCTCTATAACTAATAAGCTCTCTTATAAACTTAGAATTTTTTTCTATAAGGAAGAGAATCGCGTTATAACTTTAGTTAGATATAAGTAAGGTAGTAATAAAATCTAAATAAGTTTTAGAGAGAGGAATATAAAGTATTTTAACCAGAGTAAAGTTATTATAAGAAGTATTTTAATCTAGCTTTACTTTATAGTATTCTAGGTAGTATATAATATAGGATTATAACTCCTAGTAGAAACCCTTAAAAATAGCTTTCTTATAAGGTATATATTCTCTCTATGCTAATATATACTCTACTATCATAGGTAGCTTTATAGATATTATATATAGCTATTTATAGGATATGAAGTTATAAGTTATTCTTATCTCTAAGGTAGAGAAGCTTTAAGTAGTTAAGAAAGAAGCTATATAGGTTCTATTAACTAGTTTAAATTATTATATTTTAGATATAGCGAAAGGTTAGGTCTATTAGTAGTATTTAGAGGATCGTAGAGCGGAGTTCGTTAGATATTACTAAATTAGTAGTAATTATACCTAGTATTAATTTTATTTAATCTAACTATAGTGCTATACCAGAGAATAGAGGCTCTATATAGTTAGTTTATTAATCGGTGCTATAATAAATTATAACCTAGACTTTATATAATAGTTATACTTTATCTAATAGTTATATTATGTTCTTAGTTCTATTTAGAGCCTAGACGTTGTTATTCTTAGAAGGCTCTATAAGATTATTAGTATTATCCTACTTATTATTAGTAAGTAATATATGGGGTAATAGCTTTAAAATTAATAGTCTTAATAGAGCGTTAGCATTAACATACTTATAGTCTAGACAATATAAGATTTTAATATAATCTATCTATTTAGTAAGTATAAGCTTCAAGTTTACTAGTTACTTATAACCCTTAGGCTTAGTAGAACTAACTATCTGGAATATATCATAGATTACTATATAGTCTCATAATAGATAGATTTCTTTCACTATTATTCGAAGAGTACTCTAGTGTATATAGTAACTAGACTAGAGCTAGTATCTTAATCTCTATAATAATATATTTCGCTTCAGCTAGGGATAGCGTCTACAATAAGAAGAGGATAGGTTATATTGTACTATTAGGTTATTCTTAGTATAATACTACTCTAAGGCCTTTTTAACTACTATTACTAATATAGAGGATAAAGGGTTTAGAGTAGTCTAAAAAGGTATAATCTACTACTTAAATTGAGTAGGCTTATATTTAATATAGTCTTATACTTGTATAGCGTTGGTCTATACTGATTATTATCAATTATTTTGCTTATAGTATTATACTCTCTTTACTTCTAATATACTATCTATTACTAGGAGTAAGGGAGGTAGCTAGTATTATATAGTAAAGGCGTTATATTAGAGATATTTAGGTAGTAAGTTATAAAAACCTATCGTCTTAATCTTAACTAATAGGTTAATAATTTATACATACTTAAAAATAAACTTATAATAGTAGCCTATAAGATCTAATTTACTTTTAAGGTCCTAGATATTAGTTAATACTAGGAGTACTATAATAGCCTCCCTCTATCTTCTATTATATAGTACTAAGTCCTAATTAAGATACCTAATATCTAAGTGCTTAAAGCTTAAGCTAGGTAAAATAATATTTAAATAGAGAGAGTTAATATCTAGCTTTCCAAAGGAGGGCTAGAGAAAGATATATGTAATCTAAATAATCTTTATTAATTCATAGAAAACAATATTATTATTAATATATATAAGTACGAATTACTAAAGGTAATAGCTTACTAGATATTCTATATAGTACTAGAAGGAGGTTAGTAAGAAAGCAAGACCTATAGTTATAAACTATAAAACGTTTATATCTATAGTAAGATATAATGAATATAGTCTTCTACTTATTATTAGATATAATTAGCTAATTAACCCCTTTTTAAATTAATAGCTAAGAAGATAATACTTCCTAAGAGACAGCTAAGGATCTTTTTTTATTTAAGTAGGGGATAGGTATCTAGCTATATCTTAGTATTAATATATAAAGAGTTAATAATAATATATAGCTTATTATTCTACTAGACCATAAAGGCTAGTACTACAGCTAAATAAGGTTTATATAACGGTACCTTTTTAATAATATTAGTCTTTAATAGAGGATTTAGGACTAAGTCTATAGTAGTCTTATTATAGTATAATAAGAATTATAGATACTAGTAAAGGTCAGTAATCTCTATACTATTTCTAAATTAGATAGATATAATACTACTCTTATAAAATTTACTTATACTAGGAGTAAATAATAGATAGAACTTCAAGAGGGTTATTACTATAATCCTATAGTATATAAAATAGATATCTATCTGAATATCTTAAGTTAAATAGTTCGTCTTTTGGGCTATTAAAGCTTAATAAATCTATTAAAGGAATAGCTAAAGATATATTAATAATAAAGGTATTTGTGGATAAGGTAACGTTAATATATTATAACGATCCTAGGTAATACCCGTTATAGATTATTATCAGTATAGAACTAAGGTTTAAGAAGGGGAGAGCGTAATCTTAGCTAGTAGTAATAGTATATACAAGTAATCTATAAGATACCTATTATAGGTTAGAGAAGGCATAGAGTTATAGAATATAGCTATAAGAGGTCACTAGTAGTACTTAATATTAAGTTAGTATATTAAAACTATAACCTAGGGGAAGAATTTAATTCTAATCTATACATACTTATACTTAGTAGTATATAAAGGTTAATAAGGTATAATTAAGGTAATAGGGATGAAGTTACGATAATCTATAACTAAGGAGTCGTTCTTATATAGGTTACTCTAATAAATATAGAGGGCATACTTATATCAGAAATATCCTTTAAGGATAAAGTTATAAGATATAGAATTAGTAATATATACTAATTTATTAATTTTGAAGATAAAGCTGCGCTATTCTCATAGGATAATAGGAATAGTAGCTCTGGAGGAAATTGAAAGTTCTTTTTATTTAATACCTCTAAGCTAGAAGAATTCATAAGGTTTAATATTAATATTGGGGTAGTATTTATTTATAAACTTCCGCTCGATTAGTAATAGGGCTAACTAGGTATCTAGTAGAGCAGTATATTAGAGGCTAAATAGAGTATTAATAACTACTTTAAGATAGAAGTAAGTTAAATTAGTAAGAGGTACTATTAATAATAAGAGATATATAAGCCTTAATATCAGTATAAGATGTAATTTAGGTTATATATTTAATATCTAACTAATTTAAGGCCTTATTTATTATAAGTAGAATACTAGCGATCTTTTTATCTTTTATCTCTAGAATAGAATTTTCTAGAGAAAGTTTTGAAGTAAGGGTAATAGAAGGTAAGATAGTATTATTATCTTTAATTATAGGTATAGCTTACTTATATTTAATAATAGGGGTTAGATATTAGTTATATTATTTAGTATAATTAATATAGAGTCTAGCTCCTCTATACTAGACATAGGCTAAGAGTTTAATATTATTATAGGAGATATTTTAGAGTTATTCTTAGGTAACTTCTAGCTATATTTAGCTTTGATATAGGATATCTTAGAAGTAAGGATATTTCTATCGTAAAGTCTTAGTAAAACGCGCTTTATAATTAGTAGTTAGTAAGGGAGTTTAAAGACTCTAAGTTTAATAAGGAATTATAAGAGTTATAGTTATCCCCCTAATAAGGGCTTATATAAGGCAATAGGGATTTAGATAGTAATTAACTATGGGATATCTTACAGTTATATAAGTAGGGTTTAAGGCTTATCTATCTATAGGCTAATTAGGTTTATTCCTATAAGGTTTATCCTTATTATAATAGTTCTATAAGTTGCGAGGTTTATTATATTATTCCCATTAATTTCTAAACTAAGGTTCTTAGTTATCTATATAATAAGGTTAGAAGTTATTATATTATTAGCTATGAGGTCTATAGTTATATGTAGGATATTAGTCTTAGTATTAGTCCTAATAGTACTACTAGTAATAGTTATTATAATATTGGTTATAAGAGTTTTGATAGCCTTTATAAAGTTAATTATTATAGTTATAACGCTTATAATTATCTATAGTATCTAGCTACCTTTAGATTTACTCTTAGAGGTTATAATTATACTTTTAACTTACTTATATAATATACTCCTTAGCGGCGATCTTGGATTTAAGGTCCTAGAGGGTACTATAGTTATTAAGATAAGTAAGTACGCCTAAATCTAGGTCTATACCTAATGTAAGATATTAGTATACTAGAGCTATCCTTATTATACTTACTAGCCTTATTATATAACCTAATCTTCCGATTATAAAGATCTATAGTAGTAATATAACTTTGCCTATAAATATATATTTCAGCTAATTAGCTTTAATAAGTATAGCTCTATAGTCCTTCTAGAGCGCTCTCAGAGGAGGGTTTTCTATAGTTCTAAGTTAAAGTTTATCTTAAGGTAATAATAATAAAGGAGTAAGTTAAACTACTTACTACTATCTATCTCTATTATTAAGACATTATAACTAATAGCGTAAGTAATAGTCTTTAGTTTATATAATATTTCTAAGTAATTAATCTCATTAATATATAATAATATAAGTATCTTTGTATTATTGTTTATAAAGATTTTGAGCTTTAAGTTTTTCTTATTAAGCTAATACTAATATAAGTATAGCTACTACTAGTTATAAGTATAACTAAAGGGATTATCTTCTTAGATATAGAGGAAGAAGAATATTAATTATTATAGTATTAATTAGCTATTCTAAATATTGGAGAGTAAAAAGATAATAAGATAGAGTATTTAATTAAATAGGAATAAGCTAAGGATAGGCTTATATAGAAAAAGGTATATAAGAGAAGAACTAATGAAAAGTAATTAGCTATATAATAGCTAAAAAGGCTCTTACCTATCTATATAAGATTAAGCTAATACTTAGGAGGTATAAATAGTTATTATTAAGGTATATTAGAATTAGCAGGTTACTATATATAGGATAATAATGCTAAGGGTTAGCTATCTCCTTACTCTTAAAGTATTTTAGAGGGGATATTTCTAGCTTAGATAAAGAGTCCTCTTTAGTAGCTTCTAAGCCTCTTAGAATATAATTAGCTACTTTAGCTTATTAAGATAAGGAGTAATAATTACAAAGGAGCTATTACTAATATTATATTAATCTAAATCCTTAATATTCTCCCACCAAGTAAGTAATAATCTATATAGAGTACTAATAGCTATATTAAGGTACTTAGTAGTAATATACTATTTCTATTATAAGTACTATCCTTTATCTTATAGGTTTATAAGAATATAGTCCTAGGATACTAATATTTAGTAAGTATTAATATCTAGTAATACGAAATATTAAACTAGTAGCTAGCTAAGCGTTATATATAGCTAGGTTACTCCTTAGTTAAGTAGGCTTATTTAGGACTCTAGGGCTAGGTTAAGAACTTAATATAGCACTCTAAAGGAAATCTCTTATTATTATCTTTAGTCGGATAGTAGTATTAGCTATAAATCTATTATATAACTTAGGGAACTTAAGAGGCTATCTAGAGAACTAGAGAAATAATTTAAAAGTAGTAATAACTATTAAATCTATAGATAATAGGGAGAGAGAGTTAGCTATTAGAGGATATAATTCTAAAGTAATATCTAATTATATAGAAAAGTATATCAAAGCTAATAGACTTTTTAATAATTATTAGATACTTAAATGAATATTAGAGGGTAATAAAAGTAATAAGACTAATAGTAGTAAACTAAGGTCTTATAGATAGGCTCTTATAATATAAGTAGAAGACTCCTTAGTAACTTAATCTTATATAATTAGTAGAGGAGATATAAGTAGAGGGGGTATAGAGCGGTAGCGACTATTAATAATAATATAGCGATTAGTACTATAGGTACTATTAGTATATTAGCTAGCGAAGTTATTAATATTATCAGGTCTTGTATAGAGCCTAAGGAGCTCGCTTTAGTAATAGTAGCTATAGCTATAACGATAAATAAAGTATAGAGTAAAAGTATTGATATTATTAATAGTAGGGGTAGTATAGATAATATAGATAGGGGGAAACCTTTCGTTTTAAATAACTAGATAATAATATCTTATATAAATAGTAGTTATCTATAACTAGTATAGATAAGTCATAAAAAGGCGTAAGAATAAGGTAGTAGTAGTAGGTATATATACCTTCTATTAGGAAGGTTAATCTTCACCTTTTAGGAAGCTAGGCTTACCTAAGAAAAAAACTCTCTCTTACTACTATCGACCCCTATATATTAAAAGCTCAAATCTAATTAGTCTTTTAAAGATTTAAGCTAATTAGTTCTAGATCTAGATAAACATAGGACTATATAGCTCTTTTCTATCTACTAGCTCTTATTAGGGGCGCCTATATATAGTAGGGCTCTAGCTAGTAGCTAGTACCTAGTAGATAAAACCATAAAATATAATATAAGGCCCTTATTATTAAGGACTACCTTTAAGCGTTTAAATATCTTCTTACTTATCTTCTTGATAAGGTATCTATGAATTTAAAGTAGTATATAAGCTATAAAAGTAAAAAGCTACTCATTAGTATAGCCTACAGTATACTTACCTCCTATCTTTTATTATCTCTCTTAGTACATATAGCTCTAATAAGAGCGAGAGGTATATAGAAAACTATATATCGAGAGGAGACTACTATATAAAGAGACTACTATACTATTTATATATATTAGATACTAAATATTAAAGTTAATATCCTATTAGAAAAGCTATCTATTTCCCCTAGTACTATAGTTAGATTTAGTCCTTTCTCTACCTTAAGTTCTACTATTTTATTAGGTTATTTTCCCGCTTTATACCCCTTTATACCCCTTTATACCTTTATTTAGTAATATATATTAAAGATAGCCTATAAGTACTTATAGCTTATTCTACCTACTCTAGCTATTCTTTCTCTATAAACCTACCTCTCTTTCTTATCCTATTCTTCTATATAATACCTACTATCTAGAAATTAACTATATTATAAAGCCTAATAAGAGATTACTTCTTTAAGTAGATAATAAGCCCTTTTATATATATTAAAGCTATAATTAGTCTTAGAATATTAAAATATAGAGTAGAGAATATATAATTTTACTAATTAGACTTATTCTATATATAGCGAAACCTTACTACTAGAAGGTCTCTCCTCAGAGTTAGCTATAGCTAGCGCTCCCTAGTATAGTAAAAGTACTATTAAATTACTTAATTTCTAACTACTTAAGCTAAAGGAAATCTATTTATATATATAGTCTGTTTTATCCTATAATAGTTACTTATTCAAGTAAATACTACTAGTTTATAAGATTTATTTTAATAACCTTATTATTTAATTTCCAATAACCTTACTCAATTTCAAATAACCTTATATTATATATAGGACATTTCTAAATCGATCCTACCTACTACTAATAATATTAGTATTTTTAGGTTTACTAGTAACTATATTCTTATTTTAAAACTTAACCCTATTGTTCATTCCAATTATAATAACCCTAACTTTAACTTTATAGATCTATCTTTTCTATATATAAATAAGTTTATATTACTAAGCCTTAATTATAACCTCTTACTCTGTTTCTATAGCTAAAGGGACTACTAAATCAGGGAGTTTATTATTTTTTATATTCTAGTTGAATTAGATCCTTTTAGTGATTTAGAAGTATTATTAATTAATACGGCTTATGTAAACTATATATAAGACTGATATAGTTCTATATAGTATATGGATCTTATATGGGCTCTAAATATCTATTTCTTATTTATATACGTATTCTACTTAGATACTAGTAAGTCTTAAAAATTATACTATTAGAATATCTAGTATTCTTGAAATTCTTACTTTGAAGAAGTACTATTAGAACTACTCAAGTTCTATTTAAATAGGGCTTTACTAATTATTTATAATATATTGACTAATATTAGAAATAAAGATAATAGCTCTATAGACCTCTATAACAAGGTATTATAGTAGGTATATAGCTATTATTATTATTATTATTAGCGCTTCTAGAATAATCTTAAAACCTATATACTTCTCTCCTCCTATAAGCTCCTTTATATTTACTAGTAGGGGTTTAGTACTTATCTTAAGCTTAGCTAATTGCTATTTATATTCTATAAAGCTAAAAGTTATAATAGCTAAGCGCTTAATATTATATTATATCTAATAAATAATAAGTACCCTTTGATTCTATACCTGGTATTTAAATATCTAGAGTACTTAAAATACTTTATTATACTCTTTTAAGACTAACATAATTATAAAGAGCCTTCCAATATACTTATTTTGAATAAGAAGTATCTAAATATATAATCTACTAAGCTTTCAGTAGTTAAATAGGTCCTAAGCTATATTAGGTATATACCCAAGCGTAGTATATATCTCAAATATATAATAGTATCTTAATTCTTATCCCCTAAGTAATATATACAAGGCGTTTAAGGTAGCTTAGCTCAATAGAAAAGCTAGGTATTAAACTTTAAGTATTTAGGATTAGTACTCTTAGTACCTATAAAGATAGGGACCTTAGGTATCTTAATAGTCTAGGTATTATTATTACTAGTAGTTAATAAGGGTAAGCTAGAGCAAACCTAACTCTTAAGGAGTGATATTTAGTTAAGGATCGCCTAAGGCATTATACTATAGTTACTAGAGGGAGGGTTTACTAGGGGAGGAGTAGTAATTATATTATATTTAAAACGCTAGAGTAAGGCTTTATTAGTATCTTATGCTTTATCTCTCTCCTCTACTATAATAATAGTATTATATTAGGCCTAGTTATTCTCTTCTTAGTAGTACTTAAGCATAGCAGACTATTTAATATTATTACTAGTAGTATAAGTATTATCTAAATGCTCCTAGAGCTCCTAATTCTTATATTCTAAGCAGAGCGTAGTATTATAGAGTATATAGAGGTTATTACTTATGATAATATATCCTATATAAAGGGCTTAAGACTTAGTACCTTAAGCAGCTCTCTTTATAAGCTATTTTTAGATCTAGGCAAGGGTTAAGTTAAGGTTATCCTAGAATAACTATATTATATTAGTAAGGGTGAGAGTAATCTTCTAGCTTTTACTTAGGTAATTATAATTAATAAAAAGAAGATTAGAGAACTTCTATAGTTTAGTAATAGTACCCTAGGCTAAGCTCTTATATCTATCTATATTAAGGTCTATAAATAGGCTTTTAATAGGCTGCTCTTATATAGGCTTATTTAGGTTAAAGACCTTTAGGTCCTTGCATAGAGGGGTGTTATAATTAGGAAATATAGTATAGCAATATTAAAGGGCCTTAATATAAGGCTCTAAGAGCCTTCTAATATTAAGTATAAGCGCTATCATAGCCTTATAACTATAACTAGCTAGTTACATCTTGTTTAATATATTATTATAAGGTAGGGGGGGGTTATTAATTGAATTTAGATTAGTTAGGGTATAGATTAGTTAGCTTAGCGCTTAGTTAGGTGGTATACTTATATTAGTTAATTAATAGGGTAGGGGTAATAGTAGTTAATTAAAATATTATACTTCTATCTCTAGAGAATTAATAGATAAATATAGAATAGTATTATAACTAGCAAATAAGCAAAGGTTAGTATACTTTAATTATACTATATTAAGTAGATTCTATATTAAAGAAGGGAAAAGTCTATATATAGGCTAGCGCAACCCCAGAAGGCTAAAGGCTCGCCTAGAGATCAGGTGACTCAGCAGTCATGTGATCCCAAATTCAGGTAGGTCCAGCCCAGCGCCGTGACAGCTAGCTATAGCTAGCTCTAAGGTGAGACCTTCCGTTAGCAAGGTTTCGCTATATATAGAATAAGTCTAATTAGTAATATTATATATTCTAAGACTAATTATAGCTTTGAGGTATATATAAGGGCTTATTGTTTACTTAAAGAAGTGATTTTGTTATTAAGCTTTATAATATAATTACTTACTAGATACTAGGTGCTATATAAAGAAATTAGATAGGAAGAGGGGTCCATAGAGAAAGAATAGCTAGAGTAAGTAGAATAAGCTATAAGCGCTTATATATATATATTATTAAGTAAAAGTATTAAGGGGTATAAGGGGGGAAAATAACCTAATAAAAAATAGAATATAAGGTAGAGAAAGGACTAAATATAACTATAGTACTAGAGGAAATAGATAGCTCTTCTAGTAGGATATTAATTATAATATCTAGTATTTAATATAAGTAAATAGTATAGTAGTCTCCTTACTAAGTAGTTTCCTTTTAATATATAATCTTTAATATACCTCCTGCTATTATTAGAGCTATATATACTAAGAGAGATAATAAGGGATAGGAGGGAGGTAAGTATACTATAAGCTATACTAATAAGTAGCTTTTTATTTTTATAGCTGATATATACTACTTAGAATCTAAAGGTATTTAATAAAGAATTAGCGCTAGTAAGCTATATATACTTCTATATATCTCTAGTAATAACTGCAAGCTACTTAGGCCCTTAGTTCTAACTTAATGACAAGAGCTAGCTTATATATTACTCAAAATCTATAGATACCTTATAAAGAAGATAAGTAAGGAGGTCTTATAAAGCTTAAAGGTAGTCCTTAATAATAAGGCCCTCGCGCTATATTCTAAGGTTTTATCTACTAAGTCTAATTATAGCTAACTCTATCTAACCTTAATTAAGGTCTAAATATACTAATAAGTACTTATTCCTACTAGCTACTAGCTAGAGCCTTACTATATATATAGGGGCTACTAATAAGAGCTAATAGATAGAAAAGAGCTATATAGACCTATATGTATCTAGATTTCGGACTAACTAGCTTAATTCTTGAAAAGACTAATTAGATTTAAGCTTTTAATATACAGGGGTTAATAGTAGTAAGAGAGAGTTTTGTTTCTTAGGCAGCCTAGCTTCTTTAAAGGTAAAGATTAACCTTCCTAACGGAAGGCATGAATTTTAATAGCTTTTCCCTAACTAACTTATTTATTATATAGTTTCGAAGAGATAAATTGATTTCTATTAGTTATAATATATTTTTCTATAGCTATATCTAAAATAAAGTTATCCTAATATATATCTTCTAATTTACTATTACTATTACTACTATTATTAGTAATTATAGTGCTTAGTATATTGGTTCGGGAAATTACTTTAATAGCTATATCGAGGTCCTCTTTATAACTAGATATATTATTGTAGTTATAATTATTTTGAATATTACTTTATAATTACTCTTAATATTACTATCTACGTCCGAACTATACTGAGATATAGGGGTCTAGTTTAAAGTAAGAATTTCAATAATACTACATATTTTAATAATATAATTCAAAATAGTTACTACTATTCGAATAAAACATTTATATAAGTTAAAAATATTCAGTTAGAGCATAAATAAGACGAGTATACTATATAGAACTATATTAGTATTATATTTAATATCTATAAGCTATATTGATTAATAATACTTAAATATCACTAAAACGACCTAATTCGTCTAGAATATTCAAAATAATAAAGTACCCAATTTAGTAATCCCTGAAGCAATAGAAGTAGGGTAAAAGGTTATAATTAAGGTTTGCCGTTATAAATCTTATCTATATATAGAAAAGATAAACCAGTAAGATTAGAATTAGAGTTATTATTACTAGAATAAATAATAGGGTTAGGCTTAAAACTAAAGCTATGGTTTCTAATAAACCTAGAAATACTAATAGTATTAATAGGTAGGATCTATTTAGAAAGGTCCTATCCGTATTATAAGGTTATTTAAAACTAAATAAGATTACTAGAAATTAAATAATAAGGTCATTAAGAATTAAGCTCATAAGCTAGTTATACTTACTTAAATAAGTAACTATTACGAGATAAGACGGACTATATATATAAATAGATTATCTCTTACTTAGGTAGTTAGAAATTAAGCAATCTACTAATACCTTTACTATATATACCTATTACCACCTTATCTTTACGCCCTTTTATTAGTTATCTATACTAGTTATAGATAACTACTATTAATATAGGATATTATTACTTAACTATTTAAAATAAAAGGTTTCCCCCTATCTATATCATCTATACTACCCCTACTATTAATAATGTTAATACCTTTATTTCCTACTTTATAGGTTATAAGCCCTATAGGTTCTATACTACTATATTTAAAACTCTACCGCCTAATATTCTTATCCTTAGGGTATTTATTAGTAAATACAATAAAACTTCAACTTGAAATACCCTATTTAACCCTATATTATCTATTCCTTTACCTATTCACTTGAACTCTTCTTTTCTAAAACTTTAAACCTATTTCCTAGTATATATATATATATAGTTGAAAGCCTCAATGAGCCTTAAAAGCCCTATAATAATTAAATAGCTAAGCTATAATTATTAGAGGAGTACTTACTATTATAAAGAGTCTTTACTAGTAATAAAAGTAATTATGACTTAAAATAATAATAGTTATTATTAATGTTAATTTTAGTAGTAACTAATTATATATCGAAGGGAATTAGAATATTTATTAGTCTCTAAAAAGGCTCCTACTTATATTTACGTAACTATTGGTTATTAAACTATTACATTAAAAACCCATATATTCTCTACTATTTATATAGATTAACTATCTTTGATTTAAGAACTATTATCAGTATAAAAATAGATCCCTCTAATAATAAGTCTCTTACTATTTCTGAGCTTAAGGTAGTATTAATTATACTACTTAGGTAGTTAGAATTAAGGCTTATTTAATTAGTAAGGAATTAAGTTATACTATTATTAAAGAACTTTTTTGTTTTACTACTAATAACAATAATAATAGTAATTATATAGATTTAAATATAGAGGACATACCTCATCCTACTATTGATAAATCTAAGAAGGCGTTTAGCCTTATATTATTATACATAGAGGATAGGTCCCTTATGTAAATCTAATACGCTAAGTCTACTATAATAGCTTGGATTATATTAATAGCGACTTATAACCCTAAAGGGCTTATATCTAATAATATATCATTATAAGATATATTATTATAGGGCTTTCTAAATAATAAATTATCTAACTATAATAATAGTCTAGAAGAATACCTTTAATAAAGTTCAGAGATATATAAAAGGATAATTTCATATTAGATATAGCTATAGAAGGATATATTATAACTAATAAAAATTAACATATCTCTTTAAACTATGTGATAAATAGATTAGTTAGGGAAACGCTAATAAAAGATATTACTAAATATAGTAATTATTATATTAAACCTACTACCTCTAATAGTAAGATATTCCTTCGAAACCACTTATATATCCCTCAAATAGGTATTGATCTAATGAGCCAGGGTAATCTTACTAATATACCTAATATAATAATATAGTTTACTAATAGCACCGACTATATTAAGAAAAATATGATAATTACAAAAGGCTTTAAAGTAGGTATTTTATACTATGTACCTGTTAAAGTATTACGCAGACGTTATACTAGTATTAATTAAATTAATGATATACTAATAACTAATAAAGCCTTACTATATAATAGATTAAGTTATATTAGTACTAATTACTTAAGTAAACCAAAAGATAATACTATAGGTTATCAAATACCTATTAATTTAAATAAAACTAACTTCTTAAACTGCGAAATATATAATAAAGCTAATATAACTAATAAAGTTAATAAAAGATCTAGAAGTAAGAAAACTACAAGATATTCATAAAAGGTATATATAGTGACTTAGGTAGTCCTATAAGCCCTATAATTTATAGTAATTAAAGGTACTTCATAACCTCTCTAGATAATTACTCTAAGTACTTAGAAGTAAATTATTAGCTACTAAAGAGGAAGCATATAATGCTTTTAGTGTATTTAAATGAATAGTGAAAGCTAATAGCCCTAATAATGAAAAAGTTACTATATTAAGTATAGATAATAGTACTGAACATATAAATAAACAATTTAACCTTGAATTAGCTAGCTCTACTATAGTATATTAAACTTTTAGCACTTATATACTAGAATAAAACGCTTTACTAAACGTACAAATAGAACTTACTTCGATGAAGTAAGGGTATTATTATATAATAGTTATTTACCTTTAGAATTTTAGGGTAACGCTATATATATAGGTATATACTTATATAATATAATACGTAATAGTTCTGTAGGCTATAAAACGCCATAATAAGTTCGAAAATAAAATTAAGCCTAATATATCACATATAAGAGTTTTTAGATCCTTAGTATACTATAAAACTAAGACTAGAATATCTAAACTATCCCCTAAGGGTATAAAGGTGTTATAACCCGTTGGAAGCATATAGACCAGGGTGGCCGCGCAGGCACCACTAGGGCCCAGAAGACCTTTATATAGAGGATAATACGGGAATAATAGGCCTTACTCGGCATAGAAGAACTATAATATGAGTTATATAATAATAAGATAAGGAAATTATATTAGATTAAAATGATCTAATAAGGAGTTAAGGAGGAATAATTAGTCTAGATCAGAATAATTAGAAATAATCCTAATAATAAAGGATATTTAGAACTTATATATAGGATAGACTTAGGCGTAGCTTAAGAATAGACTTCTATAGATCTTTAGTAATTAACTTTATAATTATCCCTAGGATACTCTTAGCTTATTTTATATTATATATTACCTTATAAGTATTATAACTAATTACTATAGCCCTTAACCCCCTAATCTATCCTAGTAATATAGATTAGTAAGACCATACTATTTACTAAGTATTATCCCTTAGCTTCTATTAGTAGAAACCTACTATTAGATAGCTAATTATAATACTTTAATTACTCCTATTTAGTAACTTAACCTTTAATACCTACTCATAGTATTATAATAATATATCCTCTATTGCTATAATTACTAATCCTATATCTAGTTCTTCTTAGGCTTAGGATAGTAGCCTACTAGGAATATAGCTAGAGAACTTAAAGATACTAGGATAAGAAATAATAATTCTAATAATAAAAATACCCCCTATAGGTAACTTTAATAAGTTAACTAAGATCTTAAGAAAATATAATTCCTATTTAACTAGAATACTAGCTTATTTAAAGAACTCTAATAAGCCTTTTAGACTTCCTAAGTCTAGACTATTAACCTTAAATATTAGAACTAAGTACTTTAGAACTAAATTAATACCTAGCTTATTATTATTAATAAATATAAGAAACTTAAACTTAACTTACCTACTCTATTTAATAATACCCTAAGATAGCTTAAGGGATTCCTAATCTAAGTTAAGTACTATTAGGATTTCTATTATAATAACTTTAGTAGTAAAATTAAGAAGGTTAAATATACCTCTACCTTTATTAAGGAATACGCCTTTTAGCAGTTTAAACCTTTTCTTAAAGAGTATTTAAATAAGACAATTTTGAATAAGTATTCTATAGAAGCATAGGATATCTTTACGAGCATCTAAAGATTTAAATGTATCTTAAAATCGTTATTCTAAGACATAGATAAAAATTAAAAAGTAGGATAAGACTTACTTCGCTTTAGATAGACTAAGTTAGCTAATAACTAGACTATAGAATTCTAATATATCTATATATAGCTTAATTTAACTAATAAAGGTAAGATCTTTATATTCTATACTAACCTCAAGGATAAAGTTAAAGATAAAATTAGTAAGGTTAATAGACCTAATAACTTCCTCTAATATATAGAACTAATAATTAAGATTGATAACTAATTATATAAATAATATAAAGAAAAGGGAGAATAATAACTAATTCCTAATTAGGGATAAAAAACTCTGGTAGTAATTATATAACTAGTACTAGAATAATAGTAACTAATAAATAAACTACTAATAGTATAACCCTAAAGTAGCTTAGTATACTATTACTTGTAGATATTATATTAGACCTATAGATCTTAATATAGCTACTAAGAATACTAAGAAGAACTTTAAGTACTTTAACTATAATTAAACTAGATATATTATATATAACTACTTATAGCCTAAGAAGAAACCCTTTATACCTATTCCAGAGTAGACATAATAAGTTAGTGCTATAACTAAGTATATTCTATACTAATAACTTAATTAGACTATATATTATAATAATAACTATACAATCTATTTAGACTTCAAGAAATATCTAGATAATATCTAAAGAACCCTTACTACTTAGGGTATAATACTATAGGAATAATACTTATTATACTAATAAAGATTGTTATAGTAGGATATTATAGCAATACTAAGGTTAAATATAAAGCTTTTAAGTAACTTAATAAAAACCTATAAGCTTATAAAACCTTACATAATTAGATAACGCTATATAATAATCTAATTTATATTAACTAACCTAAGACCGCTCTATAGCTTTATAGATAATATATTAAGACTAATCCCTATAATCCTATATAATAACAATAAATTAAAGCTATAGAATCATACTTCAAAGATAAATCTATACCTAGAATAAGCTAGAGCGGATCTAATAAATTAACTAAGAACTTAGAGAATAAGTTAATAAGGAATCTAATAAAGAAGAAGAGGATTCTAAAGAGAACCTTAACTAACCCCTATATATAATAGTAAATTAATAAATAAGTAGAAGAATAAGAACCTAAGACCCCTTGTAATTTAGATAAACATAATAAGATTATATAATAATATACTTAGATAATAACTATCTATAAACCTAAATCTAAGAATTATATTACTAGCTCTAAGGAGGAATCTAAAGATAAAGGAACGAACTTATAACTCTAATTCAAAGAAGTTATATATTTTAGTAATAACTAAAAGGTATATTTCTATAGACTAATACTAGAATAGGAAAAAGAGGTAACAGAATTACTCTTAGATAATAGCAATAAATTCCTATTCCTAATATATTATAAATACTTATAAGTATTTTAGGTATACTACCTTAATAACTTATATAAAGAATACTTAGGAGAAAAGTATACTTATAAGTACTACCCCTACAAGCAGAACAATAATTCTATTCTATATACTTATTAAGTTTCCTAGCTTCCCTATTAATAAGTATATTATTAAAAAAAAGGAACTCCTACTTTTATACCTAGCTATAATTATCCTATAAGATACCTAAATAATATAAAGATATTATAAGAAGAATATGAATAAGATTAATATGAGGCATACTTAATGTATGAAGCTAAAGTAGTATAACTCTTATAAAAAGGACCTAGCTTATTAAAACTAAGAATCCGAGAGAATAGCTTTACTAAGGTATATTAGTAAAGTAAGATAATTTAAATAATTCTAGAAGATTAGAAATCAAACAACTAGACTTACTTACTAAAAAAGGATAATAATAAGTAAGTATAATAAAGTCCCTATATAATACTGATATATTATAATAAATAAAGAATATCTCTTGATTAATATAATTATTAATAGAGAACCCGCGCTCGTAATAGTAAATAGTAATATATAAGCTAACTTGATATAACCTAGTATAGTAAATCAATAATAGATCAAATAGAGAAAAAAGACTCTAGAAGAAGATTACTACTTATGAAATATTGAAGGAGATAGAGTTTAGTATAATAGAGGCCTTATTAATTTAGAGATAGTATAACTCCCTTTAAGTTATTATAGCTATTAACAGTAGCTCTATTTTAATATTATAAATAACGTGGTTTATTAGTTAGCCGCGCATATTAGTTAGCTACGCACTTTTTCCGAGACCCGCTTAGTTAGTAACTACTTCTATATTTAACGCGTAATTACTCTATAACTATAATACTAATTTACTTATAAGAAGATAAAATCCTTCTTACTATTAAGGCAATCCGATTGATATATACTATAGGCTAAAAGCTAAGTACATAGTATATAGCGAAGAACTATAATATCCCTAAAAGCTCTTTATATAATAGAATGAATAACTAGCTTCGATATAAACCTACCTAACTTTAATAATATAAACTCGATCTAATTAAGGAGAAAATACTTCCTTCCCTAATATATTATTAAATAGGATAATAGAGGATTTCATTTATATATCGCTAGTATAGAAGAAGACATAGCTAATCTCTTATTATAAGTATATAATAATAAGCCTATTAGTAAGTAATAAGCTAAGCAGTTTATAGACTTATGCCTTGCTCTGAAAATTAAGTTTAATTATCTATATAATTATTAAAAGGCTCTTTAAGAGGACCTAGAGGTTATTTTAAAGTAGTTTGTATTATTATATAATATAATAAGTAAATATAGAATCTAAGAGAAAGACCTTTACAATTTTAATAAGACTAGCTTTATAATAGGTATAATTACTATATTAATAGTAGTAATACGCACTAATCGACGTAGTAAAGTAAAGTCTATCTAGCCTGGTAACTATAAATAAGCTATAGTTATTAAATATATTAATTCAAGTAGGTAGTATATCCCTCTATTTATAAGTATTAAAGGTATATATTACCTTATTAGGTAGATAATGGAATTAGGTTTTCTCGGTAACTAAGTTATTAAGCCTATTACTAATAGATAAATAGGTAATTAAATAGGTCTTAACTAGATTAAATACTTTAATAAATATACTAAGAACCAAACTAAGGGCGTTTACTAGATACTTATTATTAATAGCTATAAGAGCTATTTGTTAGCTAAATTTAATAATTATTATAAGTAGAATAATATTATAATAGTTAGTATACCTATATATTTATTATATCAACTCTAGCTATTAGATATTACCCTTTATTTGCCCCTAATATATATATACTCTTTATCTAAGCCTCTATAAATCATATTACTAAGTCTGAGTTCTTTATTGCCATCTACTAGGCTTGTAATAAGGTTTAATAAGGAAAATTTTAAATCTATATTCCTAGGCGCTACAATTTTACTATAGAATCTAGATTATATTATCTAGAAGCTTAATATATATTTATAGATGTTTATACCCCTTATAGCTAACCCTTCAATCTTACTACCTTAGTAGTTATAAATACCTTTTAACCTATAATAAACTATCTTATAATCTAACTTTATTAAAAGTTAGATCTCTACTTATTAAAAGAGCTTATTATTACTAATTATTACTATAGTTAAGTAATTATTAAAGGGTATATAAGTAATAATATACTTACTTACTCTTTTAACTAATTAGCTTTATATACTTAAGGATATAGATATATAATACTTATAAGACGCTAGAGGGCTAAAAAGATGTAAGTCTAGCTTAGAGGAGTACTTAGTATAGAAGATTCTAAGGGTTTACTAAAAGAGAAATAAAAGTATAAGTATCTAATACCTTAAGGGGATAAGGAGGGGGGTCAACGAAAGAGAGCCTAGCTAGCTCGGAGATATTATAAAATATATAGCAAGACTAGTTATAATATATAAACCTTTTCTAAGAATATTAAATTATTAGGAGATTCTAATAGTAATAACTAAGAATAAATTTAATATATTATAGTTAAGAAATACTAGATATTATTATAGATATAGGAAAAGGTGCGCAGCTAGCTGATATACGCGACTAACAAATAAACCACGTTATAGGAGATAATTATAATATTATCCTAGGACTTCTCTAGTTATAGAAATACAACCTATAGATAGATTAGAGAACTAGCTAACTCTAATAGAATAAGGCCTTGGTTACTAAGTAGTAACTTAAGAGAGGTACCTTAAATAAGCTATAAAGAACTCCTAAAGTAATATAAAACCCTAAGAATTAAGAATATAAGTACTAAGATATTAGTAGTAACTAGTATTAATAAGGAAGATTAAATGCTATCCATTCTAATAGAATACTAGTAGTATAAGAAGATATTTACTAAAGAACTTAATACCAGATTACTAGAATATAGTAGTTATAATTATAAGAATAAGCTAAAACTAGGAAAAGAGTTAATATTTAGGAAGATTTATAGACTTAATTAAGAAGAAATAGAAGTACTTAATACTTACCCTAATAAGAATCTAAAGAAAGGATTCAATTAAACCCTCAATATTACTTATAAGGTATCTAGTACTCTTCATACTAAAGAAGAATAGAAGGAAATAACTATACATATTAACTATTAAAAACTTAATAATATTATTATTAAGAACTATTATCTATTATTACTTATCTCTAAGTTAGATAACCTCTTCTATAATGCAAATTAGTTAATAGCTCTAATCTTAAGGGAGCTTATAACCTTATTTATATAAAAGACGGTAAAAAATAAAAAATAATATTTAGCATATAATATAAATACTTTGAAATATTTATAATACCTATTTATAAACGTACTAGCTACTATTTAGACTATAATTAATAAGATATTATAACTATACCTTAATAAGTCTATTATAATATACCTTAATAATATTCTTCTTTTCTCTAAGAACCTAGAAGAATATAAGAAATATATATATAAAGTACTCTAATAACTATAAGAAGTAAAACTCTTAGTTAAGCTAGCTAAAAGTAAATTTTATTAAAAGGAAGTCGAATTCCTAGGATTTACTATTATACTAGAAATTATTAGGATATTAAAGGATAAGATAAAAGCTATTTATAACTAGCTTATATTTACCTATACTAAGGATATATAATCCTTCTTAGGATTTATAAACTTCTATTAATACTTTATTAGAAACTATATAGAAACTAATAGAAGACCTTAGGACCTTACTAAGAAATATAATATATTCTAATAAACTAAGGAATACTAATAAGACTTTAATAAGATTAAGTAATTAATAGAAGAAGATATTATACTCTCTATGCTAAGCCCTAATAAGCTATTTAAGCTTAAGACTAATACCTTATACTTTATTATAGGTATATAACTTAGATAACATAATAATAAAAACTAATTATAACTAGTCGCCTTTATATTAAAAACGTTTAATAAATTAGAACTTAACTACTAAATTTATAAAAAAGAATTTATAGTAATTATTAACGCTTTTAAAGAATAGAGATTATAACTATTAGGAATTAAATACTTAGTTAAGATACATATAAATTATAAGAACCTCTTATACTTTATTACCTTAAAAACTCTTAATAAGTAATAAATAAGATAGTTAGAATTTCTATCTAAATTAAACTTTGAAATTATTTATAAGAAAGGAAATAAGAATAATAGAGCTAATACTCTTAGCTAGTAACTAGACTATAATATCATAGTACTTAAAGAGACCTAAGTTATTTTTAAATATAATAAGAATAGAAACCTTATACTAGCTATAAAACTTTTAACAATAGTTAGGATTAGGAAGGTTAGTACTAGTATAACTAGATAAGTAACCCCTAAAACTATTAAGAAGATATACTTAGTACCTGTATATAGATACTAAGGTAATATTTAAATATAAAAACATATTTAATAATACTATAATAAGACTGCTATAAGATAGGAAGTAATAAATACTATTAAAGTCTATAAAATCTATACTAAAAGTAAACTAAGCTAATATTAACCCTATACTAAGATCTAACTATTACCTACACCTAAAGTCGTATAGTAATTAATCTTACTTAACTTTATTATTAAACTACGTTAAATCAAAAGAACTAATAATTAATACTAAGAATAATAGTATTTTAGTAATTATAAACTAACTTATAAAGTATACCTACTTTATCCCCTACATAGTATCTAATATTACTAAAGACCTTAGTTATATATTCCTTAAAACTATTATCAGCTAATATAGAATACCAATAGAAATTATATCAAATAGAGATAAGTTATTTACTTTAAAGTTTTAAAGATTCTTAATCTTATAGCTTAGATCTAATTATAAGCTCTTTACTACTTTCTTTCTATAAACTAATAAATAAACTAAATAAATTAACTAAATTTTCAAAACCTACTAATACTATTATATTAATTATAACTATGATAATTAGGTATTACTATTACTAAAAGCCTAATTCGCTTATAATAATATAATAGGGGAAAGTATAAAAGAATTGCTATTCTACCTTAATTATTGATTTAACCTAACTACCTATAGAGGATTATAATAAGGCCTAATAGTACTTAACGATATAGTAGAAATTAATACGATCTGAGAAATGTAATAATAACTCCCTAAAAACCTGGAATTTATATATAAATAAATATATATATATACTAATAAGAAAAGAGTTAAGGGACTAACTCTAAAGGAGGGAGATAGTATCTACCTTATATAATAAAATATTAAGACTAAACGACTAAGTAATAAATTAGACTATAAAAAACTTAGACTATTTAAGATTAATAAAAAGATTTTTAAAAACCCTTATTACCTAATATTATAAAGTGTTATCTAATCTTTTATATTTTATTTCTTATACTAGTATTATGAGGACTATAAATAAACGACCTTATTATTATAGAATCTAACATACTAGAATATAAAGTCGAAAGAATTATTAATTATATTAGAAGTAAGAATA
Organism: Colletotrichum sansevieriae; assembly: GCA_026260285.1. NCBI lineage: Eukaryota > Fungi > Ascomycota > Sordariomycetes > Glomerellales > Glomerellaceae > Colletotrichum > Colletotrichum sansevieriae. The sequence continues at coordinate 3,892 of JAOQIF010000541.1, read as the reverse complement.
AAATATAATACCTCGTTAAGTAGAAGAATTATAAATATAAAGATATTATATAGTAACTGGTAATAAACCTCGAATATATATAAGACGAATTATAAATATATTAGGAATAATAACTATAATACTCCCTATAAGTAAGAGCTACGCTATAGATATATAGAAATAACATTCGACTTATTTAACCTTAGCCTATTATTAGACTATAGCGAATTAATCAACCTAGAAATAGAAACCTATTCATATAACTAGGAACGCCTATAAACTAGGAATTTCTATACTAGAAGGTGGGGAGGAACTACTATTAGGAAGATCTAGATTAAATCTAGTACTAAAAGTAGACTAATTTAGCTCGATTAAAGCCCCGTAAAGGGATAAATTATTAATAACCCGCGACTCTTAGACCTCTAATATATACTCTTTAGCCTCCTACTCCCCTATTAAATATATCCCCTAATATACTAAATTAGAACTACGATCCTATAAAAACCTTTTTTATTTATAAAGATATAATAATGAACCTAAGGCTATAGCTAACTACGCCTATAGAACCTCTAAAGCCTCTTTAGCCTCTTACTCCTCTTTACTATACTTCCTTTTACTCTCTAAAGTAATAATTAACTTTTAAAAAGTTAGCTATCTAAATAGAACTAAGAACTATAGGACCTATAAGTATTCGCTATATCTCTACTATTATAATTTAAGAAACCACGAGATATATACTCCCTATAATATTTAGAGTTAGATAAATCCATCTTAAATATATAATTCTACTAGAAATAAGGAGAGTAGGGTATTATATTATAACCCTAATAATTAACTAAAGCGCTAAGGGCCTAATAATTTTATTTAATTTAAGCGTAGTAATTCTCGCGAGAGTTAGATAATTTTTAAATATAACCTGATATAGTATTAGTATTATAAAAAAATAGGAAGTATAATTACTAACTCTCTAATCTAGGAGTAATAACCTACTTACATTAGCCTTAGGGATAAGACTATTCGGAGGGAGACCTAATATTATAACCCGTTAGAAGTATTAAGACTAGGGTAGCCCTATAGGTATTACTAGCGCCTAGAAGACCTTTATACATAGGATAATATAGGAATAATAGGCCTTAATTAGTATAGAAGAACTATAGTATAAGTTATATAATAATAAGATAAAGAAATTAAATTAGATTAAAATGATCTAATAAGGAATTAAGGAGGAATAATTAGTCTAGATTAGAATAATTAGAAATAATACTGATAATAAAGGATAATCGGGACTTAAATATAGGATGGACTTAGGCCTAGCATAAGAATAGACTTCGATAGATCTTTAGTAATTAACTTTATAATTATCCCTAGGATACTCTTAGCTTATTTTATACTACGTATTACATTATAAGGATTATAACTAATTACTATAGCCCTTAACCCCCGATCTATCTTAGTAATATAAACTAGTAAGACTATATATAATATTTACTAAGCGTTATCCCTTAGCTTCTATTAGTAGAAACCTACTATCGGTTAGCTAACCGTAGTATAAGGGTATATTAATAGGTTTTAGTATTAACTCTGCTTAATATAGGGTTTTTATTCTAGAAACTAAAAAACTACTTTATACTAGAGAAATAGTATTATTAAAAATAACTTTCTACATAAGATAATAACTATTAATAATAATAATAAAGTTACTTTATATATAGATAATATATCTAAGAGCGCAATAATTATACTACTATAGCTAGTAGTAATAATAACTTTATAGTAGTATAACTACTATTAAATCACTACGTTATTATAATGGCAATGTTAATAAATTAAATAATTATAATATATTAGGTTCAATTACTAGCATTAAGTTCGGATTTACGCTATAGCCCTTCAATAAAAAGACTATAATGAATTTACCTAGTTCGTAGGTATATTTTAGGAAATACTATATAGGTATTGAAGTCGGACGCGCGTTATACTAGGGCTACTTATATCAGAGCTGAACGGGCTACTAAGGCTCTCTTATCTTATAGTAAAGACACTATGCGAGATAACCCCTTAACCTAAAGGTTAACCTTCTAGCAAGGTGCTATGAAAGCTACTATTTAAGATAAATCCTTAACTAAAAGGTTAACCTTCTAGTAAGATATTATAAATATTAGTATATAAGAGATAACTCCTTAACTAAAGAGGTCTATCCTAAGAGGTTCTTATAGCTAGAAGTACAAGAAGCCCTATTACTATAAGTAGGGCTTTATACTTCTCCCTCTTCCTTATCCTTCTCTAACCTATAATAAGTCCTTAACTATATTAATACTAAACCTTATATATAAATATGTTAAGCCCGAGCGAGGTACGTTCTTTAGTATAAATAATATATGAGGGATTGCTAGAGAGCTTAATATTGATATAATTAATAAAACCCGCTCCTTTAGTAACTACTCTATTATATATAGAGAGTATATTATTAATATAGTCCTTAAGAGGGCTCGCGCCTATAAGGGACTCTAAAACGCGCTATTATATTATAGCTAAATAAGTAAACTTAGTAGTAGAAGTTTAGTAGGTTATTATATACCCTATAGAGTAGCCCTTCTTCGAGCAGGCCCTTAATACCACTAGGGTAGAGGTAGCCTAGGCCCCTTGGGACTTATTAGTAAGTATAGCTTGCGCTAACTGCTTTAATATAGAGAGAGCGTTACTAATAATAATATAGCTACGAAGGCGTTAGCTAACCCGATCGAATAAGAGGACTACTAGCGGATAAAGTAGTAATAGAGGCAGTATTTAATAGCAGCGCGGGTAGTGCGCAAGAGGATAAGTTAATAGTTTTATATTTTGAATAATTAAAACCCACGTTATTATTAATATAAAGTTAAAGATCGTGAGGCTATTAATAGGCACGTATAAGTATAGCTATAGTTAGGAGAGGTAGTTAGTAAGATCACACTAAAGGCTATATATTATTAGGAGGCGTGGAGTTAGAAAGTCTACTATACTTAAGTAAGTAAAATCACTATATAGTAGCTAGAAGCTACTAGTTACTAATAATTAGACCCTAATACTTATAAATAGACTATAACTTCTGATAATAAACTAGAATAATAAAAGGCTATATATTTAAAATAAATAGACTAAATCACTTATAAACTTAGGATTTAGTTGATTTACTACTAAATAAAACCCTCTTAGGTACTACGTAGGTATATAGAATTAAACGGGGTAAGGATAATATAATAACTAAATATAAGGCTAGCTTAGTAGTATAAGGATTTAATTGAAATAATAGGTATTAACTATATAGATTCTACCTTTAGTACTACTTATAGGCCTAAAGCCTATAGGTTATCTCTAATAATTACCTTAAATCATAATAATATAGGTTAATTTAATATAGAAAATGCATTTTTATATATAGATATTAATAGGATATGTTAATTCTATACGCGTAGCAGTTATATAGATATTAATAATCCTAATAAGGCATTAAAACAAAATAAAGCCCTATATGGATTAAGATAAAGTCTTACACTTTAGTATAACTACCTAGTTAATGAACAAGCAATATTAGGATCTAAAATATTCCCTGATAATAATAGGGTATTTATTAATATTAATATTAAAATAATATTATTATATCATTGTGACCATCAGGGTTGGGATTTAGTCAAGTCAAGTCAAGTCAACTAGCTAGTTAGACTAGTTGACTAGTATAAATTAATATAAATATTAATAAATATTAATAATTATTAATAATTATTAATATTATATAATATTATATAATATTAAATATTTATTAATATAAATAAATATTATATAATGATTATTATAAGTAAATATTATATAATTATTATTATAAGTAAGTATTATATTGTTATTATTATTAATAAGTATTATAATAATAGTTTTAATA
>JAOQIF010000540.1:0-59095 GCA_026260285.1 Colletotrichum sansevieriae | reverse complement strand
CGAGATATTATAAGAAGTTATCTATATAGGCGTCTAACTAGGCTTAGCTCTAGTAATAGAACTTAGGTCTAGTTATAGCCTTAATAAGCCTAATAGAGATTATTCTAGCTACTAGGTTAACCTATACTCTATAGCTAATAATATAGTCTTTAAGGGCCTTCCTAAGCTTCTAGTTAGTTTTGCTAAATAATTTAGCAGTCTAGCTAATAAAGTTATATAAGAACTCGCGCTAGAAGGCTCGGCTAGTATTCTTATCGATCTTATAGACCTTAAGTTAATAGCCTATCTATATATTTACTTATTTAATAGATATATTAGGAATATTATTGCTTTCCTTATTAATCTCAAAGACCTTGCCCTATAGGTTAGGCTAGATAATACCCTTAAGCTAGGTAGGGATAGGGATATCGCTAGAAATAGATCCTTAGATAGATCTATTATAGGTAGTAGGAGGAAGAGGGGGGTTGCTACCTAGCTTAGTAGTTAGGGTAGCTATTATAAATAGAGTAGTAGAGGTAGGGGGTATAGTATGCGTTATTTTTCGCAATATTATAGCTTCGCATCGAGGTCGTTATATATAAGCGTAAAGCAGCCTAGATGTTATCGCTATAGTTATTTACTTAACCGGTTGTCGTATATAGGCGTAAAGCAGCCTAGATGTTATTAAATAGTTATTATAATAGCCTATAACAGTCGTTTCAATCCCTCTGCTAGTAGTAGTAATATTAATAGCGGAGACGTCTCTTCTACTATAAGTAGTAATAAACCTTGCTAATCTATAGTAACTCGAGTAGTTATAATAGTTAAGTTAACTACTAATTAGTATCGGAATAACTATCTTATATAGGTAATCGTACTAGAAAGATAGGGTTCTTCCGTAATACTATAGTTATTCGTGATATCTATCTATTATAGGTTTAGTGGTTACGATAGCTATATAGGCAGTCCTTGTATATGGGGTCCTGGCCCTCCTATTGGTTGAATCGGCGCATTAGGTGGGTCCGAACGGCCTGACGTGGCGCCAGTCGGGTCGGCGACGAGAATCGCCGACTGGGCTTCCAACAGAGTTATATAATTAGAATAAGGGATATTAAATTTTAAGCTTATAGAAACTAGAAACTAAGAAAGCTTATAGAGAGATACTAAGTACCCTCTAGATAACTACTAAGTAGCCTAGTTTAAGGATAAACTAGCTTAGAGGGGGGGATTATATTATAAGTTAGGATAATATTATAAAGAAAAGGGCTTATTAGACTATATTAGGGAAGTCTATAAGAGTTAGGAGATATAGGGAGGGACTAGGTAGCCCCTAGATAAGTCCCCTAGCCCTCATATAATAGGTTAGAGGGCTAGAGAAGAATATTCAACCTTAGCTATACCTAGCTATACTGACTCTATTACTCTGCACCACACCGTTTTATGATATTATAGCATTTAGTAAAGGTTATTAAGAGTTATATTGCAACTTCACTCGTGTGTAACCTGATAGATTTAGTGCTAACCAAATCCCAGTCGACCGCCGGTTTTCGCATCTATCGAGATTCGAGCGACATCCTCAGCGCCCTTGTGCCACATGACGATGCAACAGCTCCGCACCCATTAGCTATACCTTCGAGGCCAGGTCCGGCAGTGTCGAAAGCTCACTGCCATCGCCTGTTGAAGGCGGCCATAGTCGGGATTCATCACTGAGAAGCTCGCCAACCGGCACCGACTCAGCCCGCATGGCCCCTGACGGTGGCCCTGATCTGATTGCCCTCCCTCCACGCACAGATTATCAGTGTGACCTCCACCAAATAGCCCACTCAAGCCACCTCCCAGCTCGAATGACGAAGATCTTGTAAAGATCTCGATGGATTGACCAACAGCCAACAGAAGTCCTGGGCGGGGATCTCCACAGAGCTCGAACGGCCGCCCTCCCCTTTCATCATACATGAAAGGTGCCAAATGGTACGCAAACATTGCCAAAGGACGCTTCTCACCACGCGCCCAATGCAAACATGGTGCTTCATCGACGAAGCCGAGGGGATGATCGGTGGTCGGCGGTTGACCGACCAACTCAGGAATAGTGCAGGCCTAGGCAAAGTTCCTACAGGTTTAGCGAGCAAAAAGTTTTAACCACCACCTCCAAACCGACTGAATTGCGCTAGCATGGCGAAGGCGCTGGAAAAAATTGATGTGTCGTTTCCGAGGTGTTTTCACCTGTGCGTGGAATAGTCCCAAGGTGAAGAAGGACCATGTTTGCTTGATGATGTGCCGTCTGCGCCACACACCGATAAGCTCTGGAATTTTGGGACCGTCGTTTGATTGCTTTTTCCTGCATCCCAAAACTGAGGCTTGGTGCAATGCAAGTGGCAAAATCGCATTGGGTCAGCCTTGAATCCATCCATAGAGCCATCTGGCCGGGTTCGCTTGTCTCCCAAGCTGCATTGTGCATCACGGAGGAGGCCGCGGTGACCCCATGGTTGGCAGGCAAGCATTTCCTCTGCTGAAGACCATACTTGTTTCGTCGACTCTGCCACACTCATGCCTTTTTGGAAAAGCAACGTCCGTCCGTTCGCAGGTTGAATTGTGACAAGCGAACAATTCGAAGGTGGTCTGGAGCCGCTTTGACTCGCAGAAGTAACCAATTTCCTGAAAATCCTCGAGCCACATGGCTTCCACGATGTTACGCCTTGAAAAAGAAAGTTGAAACCACCGCCCCTGGTCCAGCCAACTGCATGCCGCCGGGATGGATAATTTGTCGAAGATGACCACCTTTTTTTGCGAATGCCGGTAACTTCCGACGGGTTCAAAACCGACGGCGTCGAGAAAACTCTTTCAACACCGCCCCCTCCACCCCTGTAAACCCTTCCTCAGAGATGCTCAACTTGCAAGTTCATCAAGCGATGGAAAGAACCTTGGGACTGTATTTTGCCCGAATTCCCCGCCTTTCCAGGCAACAATAAGTGGCCAACGGTTATTGATTAGTCGTTGGGTACCTACGGGCTATGCCCGCACTCATCATATGTCAGGACGGAGCAATTGAAGCCATCGAGCAAATGGTGGGCAGTCGAGAATTTGTAAGTGGGTTCGAGTCCGATTGACGCTTCTTCCAGGGGCAGGCAAGGTTAGCACTTGGATCGCATGTGGAGCGAATTCGTATCACAGCCTTGGCTTAACCCTCCAATGTTGATGGCGTTACGTGTCGATGCTAGCGAGCGGGCTTCGAATCCATGCTTACTCCGATCGTGTCGTTGAATTGGTGAAAGGCCGCGAATTCGATAATCTGCAACACCATAAAATGATGAGTGGGCGAGTATTTTCGTCTCGATTTGGTATCCGCAGCTAGCGATCGAGAGAATCCCGAGCCAACATCATGCTTTATTCCCCCATAACGTGGACAATCGAATTCAATTCGATATCTTTCACGAAATTCTGAAGGGGAAATGCCCATCTGAAAAGTCGAACTTGATTTTTCCAGTCATCCGCTGCGATCCTACACGTCGGGTGTGAGGTAGTGTCCCGTCAGAATTTGGCGCTTAGTTTTCGTAAACATCTCCGATTCGGTACTTCTCCACCATACGTGTTGTAATAAGAAGTCGGTCCTGCTGGGTTGTCCGTGATGGATCAAAGCAACAGCAGCTTCGCCGGTCCTCCGGACATCGGCACTGGCCCCACCCTTTCCGCGAACTCGGCGTCCCAGAAAATCGGGAGTACGACCCCACGGAGATGGTATGTTTCCGTGCGTTTAAGCGTGGGACCCTCAGCAAAAAGAAATGTGATCAATCAACTGAGCATGTCGTGGAATCTTCGACGCGAAAAAAATTGCAACCTTGGTCCACGGATCCGCCTGCAGAAATCCAGAACGCACCCCGCTGTCAGCACAATGCACGATCCATTCATTCGTCCCATCTTCTCCAGCGGATAAGCAAGCTTGGGGACCCCAAAACGGTAATAAGCACGGGCAACAGAGCGCGCTCTTGCATATTTGGGCGACCGCAGAAGCGCAAGACTTTCACGGTTCAGCTGGCCTGGAGAGTTTAGTGGCTTTACACAAACAGTAGGCACGATTCGCAGGTCGTCAGCATCGTTGTAAAGTCTTCGGGGTAGAATGATTTACCAAGACCGCCGGATCTCCTTGGATCTTTGGATACGTTGTTGACTGTATGCACTAAGCCTGTCGAGCGATTCGAAGTAAGCCACAACACATCATTTATTTCGTTTCCATGTCGGATATGCACTCGTGGCAGCACCTTTCGGATCGACTGGGGTAGCACAGACGTGGCCCGAAAACTCCCTTAGTCCGCTGCCGTATATTAATGCTTGCGTCTCTCGAGACCCTTTTTACCTAGCCTCTCAAGCATTCTGCACTGCCACACAGCACCATCAGGTCGTAGGAGGTCGACCCGACTTGTAATGCGGTAGGGTTACTCGAACAACCGTCCCACATTTGGCGTTAGAATGCGGGAGGCAGCGTTGGACAGCTAACCGAGCAAACAACGAACGTGGGGTGTCATGGATTCTTTGGTCAGTTCCTACCGGCAGCCACCAGAGTTCCTTGTATCATGGGACGTCTTTTGTACCGAAGGATACGCAGAGATGACAGAGCGTTACGTTTTGGGAGTTCAAAGGATGCCTCGCCAAAGGATGCCTCGAGTGCATGCAGCCCTGTCCAAGCTCAGCACATCTATGAATCCGACTCGACGGATTATAGAGACTAGGGTTGTCAGCAGGCAGAAAATTTCTGAATTTTGAGAACCACTGAGGTCTTTCCTCCTCAAGTGAGAGAGAGCAGATGAGCTGAGTCGAGGCGTAGCGTTCGAAGGCTGAGGCAGGTATGTCTAGTAGATGGTTTCAGGCCTCGCCGGTGATTAAAGTCTGCCCCACAGAATATCTGCTTTCAGTCATGACTCAGCTGCAACTCGTGGGCAGAGAGCTTCACCTTGTCTGAAAAGTATTAACTGACTGTCAGCGTATGAAATTACGGGCAGAGACTCGCAGGGTCACTCGGAGATGGGGTACAAGGCCGAGCAATTCAATAGAACGTGTGTCCATCATCGGAGGCCGAGTGTCTTTTCCAATCGCGACCAGCATGAGTGCCCTGCCTATAGCAAGGAGTCCCGAAGCATTGGGGTCCACGGCGATGAAAAATTGGAGGTGATCATGGGTCCTCGGCACCAAAGAAGCTCCTTGTCGCACGTGTCGTGGCCATCTCCACGCCGAAGCATTCTAGGACCTCGTGGCTGCCAGTTCAACAGTGGCATTGATATTCAGACCTTGACGTGCCCTTATGGAATTGGTCTTCGGAAGGAAGAAACTGCCGATAGATGACAGGCGCAGGGCGCAGGGGGACAGGGAACAGGGTCATAATTACTTCGTTTCTCGATGATGCCGACGTCCTCCAACGATGGAAGTCGATATCTCAGTAATAAGCGAACGATCTTAGCGTGGCGCAGAGGGCCGAATCTGGCGATGCCGCAAGTCAGGTAAGAGGTGAACGGGGGTCTAGGAACCAGTGGATAAAGAAAAATAGTGATAGAGACTGAGGATTTCTAAAGTCAAGGTTCAAAGTGAAGTTTACAGAGAGTTGTGCGAAGTGTTTGATCTCGGGCTATTAGCTGAGACCTGGAGGTGTCCCTTACTGGTGGACTGCCTCCGTTAGTGCTTTTAGCGTACCCGTGGGCCGGTGTCTGGGGGACCTGAGCAGGGTTTCCCCGCCTGTGTTCGCTACCGGTGATCGCCGGCCTGGTGACGACTAGGAGTTGGCTCCGAGTCGGAGGTAACCGGCCTCCTCTGCGTTTTCGGGGCTACCATGCAACGGCCAATTCCAGTCCTTCTGCGGACCCTGACGACCGCCTCTTTGACCCTGAACACTTTATCATTTTCTCGGCCCATGGCGCCTTGTTCGATTCCTGCTCCGTGTTGTAAAGGGGCTTCAACTGGCTTCCATAAGTTCCATTCCCTCGGACGTGTTCGATCTCAGACTAGCACCCCGCCTACACGCGGTTGATCATGTCTGAAGCACGTTTCCTAGTCCCTAACGCCACGGTCCCATTCTGGCGGACAGAACTGCATGAGCTTGACAGCCATCAGAGCTCTGAGCAGCTTCCCGCCGAGCAGGATATCGTCATTGTCGGCGTTGGATACACCGGTGCTGCCCTCGCTCACTAGTTGCTAGAGGACGTCGACGAATTATCCCGAGCGTCCATCATCATCCTCGAAGCAAGGCAAGCCTGTTCGGGAGCCACCGTCCGCAACGGTCAATTCCTTGATAGCCGTTTCTGCTATCGATGCTAAGGCTGGACAGGTGGTCATTTCAGACCTGATCAATACCAAGGACTCCCTAGCGTCATGAAGAAATATGGCCAAGAGACAGGTGACGAGATGGCATTATTCGAGTTGCCAGTTTGCACGCGGTGAGAGACTTGGTATGAGAGGAAAATATCGACTGCGACTTCAGGGTGACCAGCTCGATGGCTGTGCTCAGAGACGCGGCTTTGGCTGCTCCTTTCAAACAAGGCATCGACGATCTGATCAAGCATGGGTCTTCAACTGCCAAGCGTGTTCACTACGTCGAGGGCAAAGCAGCCGAGACCTACTCCAGCGCCACGTTTTCTTTCGAAGCCGGCTCGATTTGGTAATGGGTTCCCTCTTTACCAGATAAGGACAACTATTCTGACCGTTGCAGGCCTTACAAGTTCGTCATGCATCTCCTGTCAGAGGCCGTCAAGAAGGGTGTTCGACTTCACACGCATACCCCCGTCACCAAAGTCTCTGGCACCCCAGACAAAGGTTTTTTTACGGTGACCACACCCAGTGGTGCCATTAGAGCCAGAAAGGCGGTCTTTGCATCCAACGGGTACACTTCATGGATTCTGCCCCAATACAAAGACCGCATCATCCCAGCCCGGGGTATCTGCTGCCATGTGGCGGTCCCAGAAGGCTCCGAGCCGCCGCCCCTTCTTCCTTCGACGTACTCGCTCCATCATGGACCGGAGCTGTACTATTACCAAATCACGCGACCCGACGGCAGCATCATTGTCGGCGGCGCAAGGACGGAGTCCTTCCGGAAGCGCCTCGACGAGTGGTACAACGTCTCGGACGACTCGAAGCTGATTGAGCCTGCGGCGTCCTACTTTGACAACTACATGCAAAGGAACTTCCGTGGGTGGGAGAATTCGGGAGCCTTTGCCCAGAAAGTCTGGACCGGAATCATGGTGGTAAGTTCTCCTCACACGTGTCATCCCGTGTTTTCGCGTCGTAGAGAAAACTCCAGTCTGACGAGGGTCAGGATAACACTGATCTCCTTCCCCACGTCGGCGCTGTTCCGTCGAGATCGGGTCAGTACGTTGCTGCGGGGCTTCATGGTCACGGCATGGCTTTCATCCTGCTCACGGCCAAAGGCTTGGCGAGAATGGTCAGAGATGGCGTTCCATTCGTCGAATCTGGAGTGCCGTGGCTGTTCGAGACAGGCGAGGCCAGGCTCAAGCGACTAGAGAATGAACTGCTCGCCCAATCTCAGCAGGTGTACAATCCAGTCTGCAACTGAAGCCATCTGACGGCACGGAATCCGCGTACCCATGCATGAACGGCTGAAAGCCTTGCCCGTTGTATCCATGTATCAGACCCTGCAGTTTTGGGTATGTTGCGGCACGGCGAAAGGGGTCCCTGCTAACAGCCCACGCTGACAGAGTGACAGCTGTGGATGACAAAATTGCCAAAGGATCAGTCAGGCGCTGCAGAAGCGCGGCGTTGTCAGCAGATGCCGAACGATCGTCTTTCGGGTCCGGCCGACCCTTGTCTTTAATGGTGGGCCTCGGGAATCAGACGATGGTCATTTCTGCAAGGCTGAGAGGACGGGATGTGGACGCAGCAGGAGAAGGAAGACAGCACCAACGGCAAAAGTTGGCATATGTCAGGGGGATGCAGACGGTTGGGGGCCGGAGGATTGAGCCGCATGACCATGTGGATTTCTCTCTTTTGTTTTATGGGGAATACTAACTATCTGTGCATAATTCGTGCTGCATTGGACATGTTTGTCGACCATATTGGTTCTGGAATTCAACGAGGTTTGTTGGGACCTGGTAGTATGGGGATATATACTTTTTCACTCATAACTTCGTCAGACTATGTAAATTAATCATTCCTTCCAATCAAATGCTTCGGCGACGTTCCGAAGTTTGTCGCCAAGTTCGTACATTACTCATTATGCGCGCTGTTTTCTTCTGCAATGCGAAAAAATAGGTTACTGCATGGGATGTTAGTTCGGGGGTACCGCACAATCACAAGCCATTCAACTTACAATGTCGATCCACCTGGCCATCCACTTGTTGACGGCAGCCTTGGCCTCATCAACAAGACCGAGCTCGAGTAGGAGCTGGACGGAGCCGCGGATGCCAGACTCGAGAGCTGACGAGATCCAAGCGTGCGTGTAAGAGGTGTGTTCGCCGATGAAGATCATCTACGCCACGGTCAGTCACTGAAATTACTAAAAAGAATTGCTTAAGAACTGGTACACTCACGTTGTCGTATGTCTTGAAGTACTCGGGGATGTAAAGCTCGTGCTGGCCAGCGAGGGGGCTTGCCCAGCTGCCGCTCTCGAGAGGGTCGAGGACCCAGCAGCGGCGATTGTATTTGCCGGTATACAGCTCACGGGTGTTCTCGTCGTGGATCTCAACCATGGCGTCGAGGACATACTGCACGTGCTCCGCTTCCGAGACGGAAGCCCAGCGGTGGCCCCAGTCACCGGAGATGTAGGATGCCAGCATGGTCGCTTTGCCGGTGCCGTTGATGTTGTAGGACGGGTAGCAGGTTGAGCCGATGCCGGGGATATCGGAGGTCGTGCTGCAGCCGCCGACGATGGGGTTTTCGTAGTGTTCCCAGAAGCGCTCGGAGAACTCGAGGGCGACCTTGCAGGCGCTGCCATAGTTCAGCTCCGTAATGGCGTTCGAGATGGTGAGGGGCAGAGAGGGCAAGCGCCACCTGCGGATGATGGAGAAGGGGACAGCCACGAGGGCGTAGTCGTAGGAGGACGTATGGAATGTCTGCTCAGTGAAGTTGTTGCGCCATTGCAGGTTGACCTTTGCGTTGTCCTTGTCGAACTGCACACGCTCGATCTTGCGGTCCATGGTGGTGGCGTCGTCGACGAGGGGGTGAAAGGCGAGGGGCAGACGGCTGAGACCGCCGTCGATGGTCTTGTAGCTCACGGCCTCGAAGTACATGCCTTCGTACAGACTATCCCAGAAGGAGGTGGCGGAGTATAGGCCCAGAGCGTCGGTGGAGTTAAGGGAGCCCTTGAGGTAGTTGACCATGAAGGCGTACTCGGACCAGGTGTCGCCACCTAGGCCGTTCAGGCCGTTGCGAACCCACTCGCCGTGTGCCTTGAACATGTTCTGGGCCATGGCAACAGAGAAGTCGCTGCCGGGTAGGTACTTGTCGCTCTCGGCGGAGAGTGTGTTGGTGGCATCATCGTAGACAGTGGCAACGGCCAGGGACGAGTTGTCTGCGATCTGGGCGAGGGTAGGGGGCAGGCCGTTGGGGAGCTTGATGCCGTTCTTGTAAGAGAGGCCGTTCTCATTGGTCTGAATCCAGGGGATAAAGTCGACGCTGAGGTTCTTGTCGTGCTTGTTCAGCTCGTTCATCTCGGCGGCGAGCTGGAAGACGAGCTGGTGATCCGAGATGTTGTAGGTGGTGTTGGTCTTGGGGTCGACGTAGTGCTCGGGGAAACGCATGGGGCCCATCTCCTGGTAAGAGTAGTCGAAGGGGCCGCCGCTGAGGTACTCGGTATGCACGCGGCCACCGAGACGCTGGCCGGCCTCGATGATGCTGATGTTGGTCATGCCGGCCTGGGAGAGAACGAGGTAGCTCATGAGACCTGCCATGCCCGCGCCGACGATGGCGATCTGCTTCGACTTGGCGGCGTCGACGTCCACGGCGGCGGGTTCCTTGTCCTTGAGTAGGTTGACACCCTCAAACCAGGCTCCGAGGGTATCGAAGCCGGTCTCGTTGCTCATATGGATGGCTGTACTGAGTTAAGTTTTGAAGACATCGGGGTCTTCCGGGCGAAAAAAAGACAAAACTTACATCTCTTTGCGGCCCGACGCTTCCAGCTGTGGTGGAGAGTCTGAGGCTCGCTACGGCCGACCAAAGAGCCGGAGACACTCCAAGCAGAGATGCAGCCGTCTGAGTGGGCATCTTCGGGGAGAACCCAGACGAGACGCTGGGACTCGCGGACCTCGGACTTGACGATGGTGTGGTGGGCATCGTCGAGGGAAACGCCGCGGCAAGATCCGTAAGTGAAGGTGACAGGCCCGTCGACAGGCTCTTCGACCGTCAGGTGAATATTGGAGACTCGAGAAGTGACTGCGCTGCGAGTCTCGAGCTTCAGAGGAAGACCAAAAGCCGCCGCAAGGGCGCTTCCGGCGACGAAAGAGAAGAGCCACCTAGCCATTATAAGTAGGGAGGGCTGGGTTTGAAATTACCCAGATGAAATTGGCGTGAGGATGGTTCTCTAGATGTTCTCATTCTGTTGATGCGTCCGCAAGTATTTATAGATCGGGTGATGTGTAGTTGAGATGCCCGGGCCGGGACCGGTCTATGACAGTCTGCATCCCGACATAGGACTCGCCCGAGCAGTTACGAACCCTTTCCGACAACATCCTATTCATGAACAACACAATATTGGTCATCGAATCGAAATCAATGCCTGGCGGTGTCGGACTCTGGCCCTTTGACAGCAAACCGCAACGTCAAGGGTTCATAGCTATGAACCGGATGGCCCCCATCGGAGACTTTCCCGATTTCTTCAACTTTACCTGAAGAAGAAGGTGCGTAAACTGCCACCTGGACTCCTGAAGAGCAGCTCTACGCCCAACCATATGGTTGACATGCAGACTGACGTTGAGATACAGCATCGTCGACCGCCGAGTGACCCAGTTATTGGGTGATGCGTCTTATCAGTGGAGGCGACGCGGAGCGGGAAGATAGGGACGAGGATTTGGCGGTAGATGGGACCCCGGTTGCGGGGCGATATCCCATCCGTCCCCGTCCTCTTGGCCTCCGGATGCCGGACAAGTGGGGAAAACAAGATGGGCGCAAGCTGGGGAAGTTGTTTCTGCCATCTGCTATCAAAGGCTTGTACACCCTTCCGCCCTTTGGGATGAACAGTGGGTTAAGATGGAGAAACTGGGGATAGTATTGTGGTTCGCCGGCCTTCTCTGAGACGTCGAGATAAGAAAGGGAACAGGTAAGCAATTGACAACCAAGAACGGCGTGAGGATCTTGGGCAGGTTGTATCGGAACACAAGCTGGCTGCCCAAATTGACAAGCCGTCACAAGTCGAGTTTACGGTACGCCCTATTGGATTTCATGGCTACAAGGGAGCCATGCGGTGTAACGGGGCATCAAGCAGCCAACAACTCGCAGGTCAGCGCCCTTGGCGTGATCCTTCCTGAAGACGCAGAAGAGGTAGCAGTCCGAACTGCGCCATTCGCCTGTGAGACAGCTTTGCGAAGACGAGAGAGAAGAGGAGTGCATTTCCAAACGATTTTCCGCGGCTTCCATATTCGACTCCGGTAACGGCGAGCTCTTAGATGATTGTTAATACTTGCCTCCATCTACAAGCTTGACCGGCCCGGTTGTCAGTATTCAATTAGAGAATAGAACGTAGTCCGAGCTGAATTGAGACGAAAGAACCCCTAAAAGACGCTTTTGGCGATGAGAAGATAAGGACAAATGCCGCACGCACTCGCGCGCAGGCAATGAAAGAGAAGACTGGAGTGCCGGTCTCCACCATCCGCGTCATTGGTCGAGATAAAGATAAACGATCCGAGTCGGCACAGGAAAAGATAAGACGTGCGTCAATTAGGTCCTCTCGGCATGTGGGCGGTGCAAAAAATTGGTTGGAAGGTCCAAGAAGCTGGACGAGACGCCCTTCACTTGAAGCGGATGTGATGCTGAAGAGTCGACTGAGATGGAATCGACGTTGGTGTTTTTCAGAGTTTCGGGAGTCAAACCGACGTTAAGGTGTATCCGGGGTGTGACGGCGCCGGGGTTGGAGTTGCAAGAAACGTCGTTTGGCGTGGTGGCATCATACGCGACCAATTAGACGCATGGAATGACAAATATCTCCGTGCGGGAATCTCCACTGCTGTAGAGTGCCGGGAGATTTGAGGAGAGCCGGGAGCACCTTGGTCTCGGGTTTGCGGCTCTGCAACTCAGATTCTAACGCAGACACTCTTGTCTTCTTTACATCTTTGCAGATTCCGGGGTGACTTACGCCCGCAAGATCGCAGCTAATCGTAACCCCCAGTTGGAAGAATCGGAATTTCGCCCTGAAACAGCTGCGTCAGCTGAGCAGAATTAAGTCCCAGCGAAGCGGATCAATCACGCAGTATGGCAGAATCCGCGGCTGGGACTGAAACCCCGCCTTGGTGGGCAGCTTTTCCCGCCCCCAAGGCCAAGTCTCTGGAGATCGAGGCCGATGAGGTGATGGCTCTGCTTGAGAACCAAGCTGCAAACGGCAGTGATGGCTCCCGTGAATTTCTGCTGGTGGACGTGCGGAGGAGTGATTGGGAGGGCGGCACCATATCATCGTCGATCAACTTCCCCGCCCAGACTCTGTATCAGACGCGGCCCATCATCCATCAGTTGTGCAAGCAGGCTGGAGTCAAGCGTGTTATATTTTATTGTGGTGAGTAGCTGTCGTCCGCTCTTATGACCTGTCCACACACGTACACCTATTCCATCGGAAAAGGAATCTCTCCCCCACTGAAGCTGTAAATCATAGGTAGCAGCAACGGTCGGGGTCCACGCTCTGCGAGCTGGCTGCAGGACTACTTCGACGAGATCGGCGAGACCGCGGTGCAGGCTATCATCCTCAAGGGCGGCATCAAGGGCTGGGTACGCAAGTACGACGGCCGGATGATGGATTGGTTTGACGTGAAAGTCTGGGCGGATCTTGCCAAGTGAGAAGGCGGCGCTGAGGTTTTCTTGAGATCCTCTTTGTCTCTTTTCGAGATGCATGCCAGGGCGGTATGTATGTCGCAAGATATGCCGTGGTAAACCGCATTGAAAAGTGGCATTTGCTGGTATCTAGCCATATTTCATCCCCGCCCCTTTGTCTTGAACCAAATGCATCTGTTTTTTGTTGCCGTCATAACGCCGAAATGTAAACCCTTGCAATGCGTCTCGTGGAGGTCGAACGTCGGATGGGAAACATTTACCGCTGGTTGCGATCATCACCGCCAATTCTCTCGAGGGCTTCCAACATGACAACCGAGTTACCGCGGATAACCTGGTCAATGTTAGCAATGGTCACTCAAAGTTGCGGTGGGCTTGAGAACGTACGACCATGCCCAAGCGAACCTTCTCGCCGCCCTCCTTCTCCTCGACCGCTTCGTCCAGGACGATGTTCAGGAAGACCTGGGGGGTAGTGTTAGCTTGCATCAGTGACATGCGGGGGGGGGGCGTACATCGTAACCGCGGAGAACACCGATGACCTTGCGGCTGCCGTTCAGTTGAACGAATAGCCTCTTGTCAAGATACTGCAGCAGATGTTAGCTTCCTTAATTATGACACTCGGAGGGAATGCGGCGATGGAATAGGGCCGAGGATGGCGCTCCAATCTTTTGATAGTACATCATACAAGTCTGGCGACTCGGGGATGTCCGTCAGGAAAATGGGTCGCCGTACCTTCTTCAGCTCGGGCTGGGCGGGAGCCATCTTGTTCTATGCGGTGATTGTATACGGATTTGGTGGTGGGTTGGCGAAGTCGGTGATGCCAGGCGCGATGTGAGCTTTGCGACGCGACGGAGCTCTCTGCGGCTCGCATCCTGGCTGATGAGTGCCTGGCTTGCTCGTTATTAGAAATTTGGGTGTGTCACGTGCTTTTCCGATAAGAAAGCTTATCGCGGGTGTCGACCAAGGTGCTACTGGAGCAGGCGGCCTCGAGGTACGGATGCTCGACGCCGACAATTTCCCTGAATTTCTACGTCCCTTGGTCAAAATGAGCTCTTTTACGCCTAAAAGAAAAGCGCGTGTCATCAAAGTACACGATGAGGACGACGACGACGCGCCAAATGCTTCGCCGACCGGCCAGGGGCCCGTAAAGGATGGTGAGTTCACAAACCCGGATCAGAGACGATGCGCTGATGACGTACGCAAGGCTAACAGGGTAGCAGAAGGTGCGCCGGTTGCAGTAAAATTCACAAGAAAACCATTTCGCCAGTCTGGACTGCGCAAGAGCATCAATTTCAGTGAGATCGAGGACTCCAATGGCGGCGCTGCGATCAGCGACTC
The DNA here is from genome assembly GCA_026260285.1 of Colletotrichum sansevieriae. Lineage (NCBI taxonomy): Eukaryota > Fungi > Ascomycota > Sordariomycetes > Glomerellales > Glomerellaceae > Colletotrichum > Colletotrichum sansevieriae. The sequence goes on along the minus strand of JAOQIF010000540.1, from coordinate 44,818 downwards.
GGCCAAAGCCAAGCCCCCGGGGGAAGACGAGGAGGAAGACGACGGCCCCGTGGTGATCAGACCGACCGTCAGCCGTTCGGGCTCCCTCAAGCAAAAGAAGAGACAGTCTTCATCGAGACTATCGTTCGGCAGCAGCCAGGGTGAAGGCGAAGACGACAATAGGGCAAAGGCGGGGTACACTACGCCGAAGAAAGCGACGCTGGGACACCAAGCTCTAGAGAACAGCGCGCTGAAGAACCGCCTGCCGATGCGCTCATTCCGCGAAGAGGACGAGGACCGGCCGAAGTACAGCAAGGAGTACCTGAACGAGCTCCAGAACTCAACGCCCAACACACCGCAGAACATGGCTGCCCAGCGCATGCAGGATGAGGACGAGATGGATCTGGACCCGTCCGAGCTAGAGGGCGCAGTGATTGTGAACTCGGACGAGTACAACGCACGACCGCAGCAGACGAGCATCCTCACCGAAGCAGAGATCCAGGAGAGGAAACAACGCAGGGCGAGGTTGGCGCAGGAAGAGCAGGCCGACGACTTCATATCCTTCGCCGACGACAACGGAGGCGCCTCGCTGCGCAAGAAGAAGAAGGACGACACGCGCCTTGTTCGTGAAGACGAGGATCTGGGCGAGGGTTTCGACGATTTTGTCGAGGACGGAGGCCTTTCGCTAGGCAGGAAGGCGGAGAAGGAAGAGAAGCTTCGTCGCCGACGCGAGATGGCCGAGCAGATCAAGATGGCTGAGGGCGACTCGAGCGACGAGTCGGACGCGTCCGAGGCGGAGCGACTTGCGGCCTTCGAGGCGGCGCAGACACGTTCAGGCATGGACGGGCTAGAGAAGCCTCGGCAGAACCCGGCCGAGCAGCTTCTGCAAGTGCCGCCCAAGATCACACCACTGCCGAGTCTATCGGAATGCTTGTCAAGGTTGCAGGCGTCGATGCGGGCGATGGAGTTGGAGCTCGCGGACAAGACGAAGCGGGTGGAGGAGCTGAGACGGGAGAAGGAGGGCATCCTGACGAGAAAGGATGAGGTGCAGCAGTTGCTTAATGAGGCTGGACAGAAGTATACGAGCGCAGTTGGTAGTTCTTCTGCTGCGGAATCGGCTACTCAGTCGCCAGCGAGGCAGATCACCAGTGCCGGGGCGAGTGAGCTCAGAGTCGAGAGGGGTTTGGAGAGTCTAGGTACGACACCGAACGAGCGACCTGACCTGGAGGACGAGAGTTAGAGCTCGGCGATATCTTCCCGCCTAATGATACCCAAAATAGACCAATCCATGGAAACATTGCTTCAATTCTTCGGTTGTCTAAGAAATAACCCCTCCTTGAACAGAGAGAAATGTCCTGCCAATGCTAACGCCGCATGAGAATACACCTATGGTACACACTACCACTTGCCAATTATAATCACAGCCAAAACATCCATTGCACCCCTCCCTACTCTCCTTGATTGTGGAGAATCATCGTCGATGGCTCTACTTCGACTTGGAAACACCAGCGCCAATGACGCCAGGAAGCTGCTCCTCTCCGACGTTGAACAGAAGGGAGACGGCAAAGTAGAGGGTGCCGATCAAAGCAATGCCAAAACCAGTGAAGAGCCAGAAGGGAACGCTAACATCAATCTTGCTGCAGGCAGGGCCGCCCCAGTGGGTGACGCTGCCGGTCTTGTTGGACTTGGTAGCCAAGCAGGTGCAGGCGAAGCAGGTGCCAGCGGACTGACCGTCGGCCTTCTGGTACTTGTTCACGCACTCGCCGTGTCCGGAGCAGTTTCTTGTGTCCTTGACGCAAGCCTCAGCCGAGGAGAAGCAAGAGGGGATGCTGCCGCGCTTGATCTGGCCGGGGAAAGGGGTAGAAGTCTCGGCGGGGCTCGTGGGCGCGGGTTTGGTGGTTTTGTCGGAGTCGGTCTTCATTACTTCCTCGACTTGACGACGGCGAAGCTCCTCGGGCTTGGACGACCAGTAGCGAATCTGGGAGTTGCGGGAGGACTCAGGCATGACGACGAAGGTCGTCTCCATCTCACCATTCTGGGCGAGCTGGCGGAGAAGGGAGGCGTTCTCGCTAATAGAGTTTATAATCGAGGAGTCCTATAGGGGCATTAGCACGAGATGGATTTGAGTCTCGATGGAGCAATCAGACGTACCTTCTTCGCATCGTATCTGACGACGGAAGACTTGCCGCTCCAGCATTCCTCGGCGAACGGGTTGATGGCCTTTTCGAAATGGCAGCCCTTCTGGGTAACGCCGACGTTCTGGAAGTCGTTGGCCAGCAACAGGCTGTTGGCCGCGGCGGAGGGAGCATCGCCGACTTTGAAGCTCGGGCCTGCGCCCAAGGACTTCTGAAGTGTTTTGGCATCGTCGCCTGCAATGCCCTCGAGCATGACGACAAGCTGGGATGGGTTCGAGGAGGCGGCGTTGCTGAAGAGACCCTGCGGCGCCATGCCGAACTCGTTCAGGTAGTTGACGGCCTTCTCGTTGGACATGGACTCGGGAAGGTCCCAGGTTCCATGCTGGCCCTCAGGTGACAGGCGCTGGAGGAGGATGAGGCGGGCAATCTGTCGTGGTAATGAGGGGATATCGGAGGTCGAGGTCTGCTTCGTGGATTGCAGGAGATATACGTCAGCGGGCTGGTCGGAGGACAGCGCGGTCGCGACGCCGGCCAGGGCTGTCGCAAGCCCCACGGAGAGCTTCATGATGTCGAATTTCGGGAACGAAACTTGAGAATGGGACGCAGCGATGATGTTGGGCAAGGGTGGGCGAGCTTGATGCTGCTTGAGGTTGCTGCTGCTGCTGCTGCTGCTGCTATCTCCAAAGCAGCGTCGAGTCGGCACGTAAGTCAAGCTGCCGTAGAGTATGTCCTAGACACTGAACGGGACCGTTTGACAGGGACGGGACGGTGGCTCCCGGCCCGCTCATTTATCCGACTGTGGCTGAGCCGGGATCTGTCGGGTCCCGCCAGCCAGGTCCACCTCAGTTCTGGCCATGTCCAAGTCCCGTCCTGCCATCTGATTGACACTGTCCTATGTACCCCACCTCAGCCGTTCCTACCTTACCTAAGGTAAGGTAGTTAGGGAGCGGCCATGCACTGCCGGGAGACTCCAGGGCTGGCGGGGTGAGTGCTAGTTAGGTTTCTAGTCTGGACGCTACCTAGCAAACACTGTGCGCCGGTTTCCGCTGCGCGCCTAGAACTTCTACCGGCGTACGGATGATGAGCGGAGAACCACCCAGCCAAAGTGCAGCCAGCCAGACAGCCGCGCCGCCACAACGCAACCAACCGTCGAATTGGCAGTGAGGCCGCTCCAAGGTTGCTAGTTTTTGGCCAAACATCTGCAGAAAGGGCACTCGAGTCGCCGCTTTCAACCTCGATTTTCTTCTCCATCATTCAACAGCCTCTCTATATTCTATTGCCGTCTGTATCAAACGTTCATCTCTTGCATCCCTCTATCCCACGTCCGACTGCTCCCCTCTCCGATCCGCCTCAGTCATCAGACGCAGCGAGCGCTCCTCCGTCCCCCGTCTTCGAGGACCTGATCGGCCCATTACCGAACGAAAGCGAGCTCCTCTTGTTATCGGTCCTCCTACGGCCGCCGTCGCCCGGCGTGCCCCCAAAGCAAACACCATGTGGCGCTTATTCCGGCCACGCGCAAGCACGATTGCTGCTCGGGCACTTGCGCCGAAGGTACCCAGCCAGCAAACGATCGTCATACAGAGGGTTAAGATCACAAAACCAAGATTTAAGGCCAGGTAAGCATCGAACCGGTTCTCTTTGTTAGACATGCATGGCTCAACTCTCCTCAGAACCTTCCTCCTCGGCGCCGGCATCTCGCTCGCCTGCTGGCACATGTACTGGTCAACAGTCCTGAACCCCTTCTTCCGACATGTAGACCGCGAATACGAGAGCCTTTCCGCGGCGGAAAAGAAGGCGCTAGACGAAGAGATGGAAGAAGAGACAGAGCCTTGGTTCATTCCTTTCCCGTTCACGACCAAGCAAGTTGGACAACCGCCATACAGGGGCACTGATCCGGAGTGGCAACAGTACGTCAAGATCAGCAAGAATAAGGAGCTGCAAGATCAAATACGCGGTACGAGTAGAGCGACGACGGCGCGTGGATTTTTGCTGACTTTTGCAGGCGATCTTGCGAACTGGGTGCGGAACGCTGTCGAAAGGCATCCGACTATTACCGCGCGATGCGGCAATGTGGTGAAGATGCGCAGGTGGTGGCTTGACATTGATTTCCCGTACCGTCCACCTCCGGTCTACTACTCCTCTGGGTATGAGAATCTGCATTTCCTCTCCATGCTCTGGCAGCTGACGCTCCGCAGGTTGTTGTTTCAAGATGACGGGCTGTATTGGACTACCCAGCCAGTTGACTCTTTGACCGTCAACAGATTAAACAAGATTCTCTGGCCAGAAGCCATGACAGTGTCGACTTGGGCGTTCACATCCGCGCTTCTCAAGCAACATCTCGCGGACATTTCTCGGTTACTCGGCTTCGAATCGAGCAAGCCAGCGCAGCCCTTCCCGCCAACGCGTCCTAGTAACATGCAACAGGCCAAGGCCCCAGGACCCCTCCCGTCGACCAACCGCCAAACACCCGATGGAACTCCAGCGGAAAACACCTCTCACAACGTCAGCAAGACGTCCGACTCGCCGCAGTCGGGAGAAAGTGAGAGTGGTGGCAGGACTAATTTTCTCAGGGATACGGCAATCTCCCACATTGCGGGCATGAAGCAGATCACCAACGAACCCGTAAGGGAATTCAAGAAGAAACTAGCCCAGTCATGGAGACCAACCAGGGCTCACCCTCCGCGAGGTTGCATCCTCGTGTCGGGTTTCGTAGAAATTGAGCTACCCAGAGGTTACGTCGTTATCGACGTCTGGGGTCACTGGAATCCCAAGACAGAGAAATTCGAGCACAGGTCGACATGGATGATGCTCCGGAGGATACAGATGAAGCAGCAAGCTCCCGCGCGGAGGTAGGCGAGTAGAGTTCGGATAACGGCATTCTTATTCTTTTGCATATCGGCGGCGTTTTTGGGCAGCGGTTGGCATTTACCTGGGGACTCGTTGGCAGAAGGGAGGTGGAATGATACCACCACCAAATACTAGTATTCGCACCGGAATGGGAAGGTCAGCGGAGACCGCAAGATCGTGAACAGTTCCATACATTAAAGGAGCGAGCGTTTACATTGTTCATTAGGATACCATAGAGGAGCTCAACAGTTGGTTGGAGCCGGAAAAGGGGTTTAAATACTACCTCACTCTAAACTAAGTCCTTATTTTGACATCTGAACCCTCGCACGCAGCCACGGCAGGAATCATTAACAGGTTGAGTCAATGCATTCCCTCGGCGCATGATACATGACTCTTCCAGGTTAACGCGGAACGACTGCGAGATAGAACTGATTAGACGACAGATGAAGAGCCCCAAATTGATATTAATCGCAGGATAATGTCCCACTAAGGTATCAGCCTCGGCAGCCATAAGTAATTAGAGTAGAGCGAACCGGTTATCTAAGCATATTTCCAATTGCCAACATACTGCGGCTCAAAGTGAGCAATCCGATTGTCCACTTCTTCTCCTTGCTGTCTCATCCCTCATCAACTCAACTCCTAAACCTCCTTCGCCGTATAGGGGTATCCGCATACTTCCCATCAGGAGATGTGTTGCGCCGCGGCGTGTTATTCCCGGTTACGGGCCTTTCACTACAGACCACGACGGCACAACTCCTCTGCTACTACCCCAATGGTAGGCAAAGCGCCGATATGTCCTGCAACGTCTAGGCTCCGGTGAGCATGTGCTGCGGCTCGGCTAAGGCATGCCTGTCCAACGGACTTTGCAGCCTGGAAGGAACGACGGGGTATAGCGGCTTGAGCTATGCCCGCGGAACATGCGCAGATGCGCAATGGACGAGCGAGGTGTGTACACGGCAATGCTTGCAAAGTGAGGCTTTCTCTCCGCTCAATCTCCTGCCCGTTGCTATGAAATGTCGAAAACTAACGATTTGGCTTCTAGACCAGGACTCTCCTGATAATTCATCGGCCTACGATTTTCGCAGCACTGGTGTTCAAGTCTGGCAATGCGACCAACAAGGCTATGCCAAAGAGGCAGACTACTGTTGCGAATCGGACGAAGACGCGGTGCTGTAGCACGTCCACTGCCGTGTTCAGGCATCCGGCGGCGACGGTTGGGAACGCTTTGATCAGGTAATGGCAGCCACGACCAGCTCTGCAAGGTCAAAGTCCGCGACTGATTCCATGACGGTTGATAGGACGTCAAGGACGGCGACGCAGACGGTGACGGTTGCCGACTAAGACTGACGGTTTTGAGAACACTGAGCCTTATATTGGGATGAGCATTGTTGCTATTGTGGGCGTCGCACTGGGCGTCGGCGTGTTCGGTGGCGGTGTTGCGCTTGCGTTTGTTACCTTCTTCTATTGGCGACACGGAAAGCGGTCGTTGGGTGTCAGGGAGGATGAAGAGATCGTGTGTGAGAAGTACAAGGGCGTTCAGGAGCTTGGCGGACGGCGGTTGTATGAGATGGATGGGGTGGGCATGGCTGCGGAAGTGAATGGTGAGGATCGGAGACATGAGCGGGGGTTCGATGGGAGGGGCAGTAGTGCGATAGGATGAACGACACGGAAGTCAGGGACGGGATTCCGCGAGGCGGCGATCTTCTGTGCCTTGGCCGATCAAAAGCGACTTAGAGGTACGGAGAATTATACACATCGTGGACAAGGCCAGCGACGATGAGAACGTACGACGAGAACGATCACAGTGATACCAACACCAGCAACAACTACGTGTAGAAGCTCAGCAAAGAAACTGGAATTTTGAATCGATTAATTCGTACTCCGTTACGATGAAACCACCAGGGTATCATAACGTCAACTCCCTAATCCCCACCTAATAGCCTCTTGAATGAACACTTCTACCTCCGACCGATGCGCCGCTGCGCAGGCTTCTTATTCGGGAAGAATGTAGCCCTCTGTAGTTTCTCAAACGGCTCATATCCTTCGTATACGCTCATGTATACGCCAACTGCTGGTTCGCAATCTTGTCGGAGGGCCAATGCTGTCGATTCCGACACACCCCATACCGAGTAGCCCATGTTCATGCTGTTATTTACGCACTGGCGCAGATGGTTCGTGAACCAGTCAATGCCTGGCTTCTGCTCGATGCCCATCTCCACGAAGAAGTCCCAAAAATTGTCGATGTCGTGAAGACGACGGACTTCGGTCGACAAATGGAGTGCAGCCCCGGTGGGCGGTGCCCCATGGCGGTCGAAAAGCTCGTCCCGAATCTGTAAAAGGCTCTGATTGTCGATGGACGGTCTCGCAATGCGACGGAAAAGCTCGGAGAACATGAGAAGACGGTATGAGGTGCGACTGGCCTCGAAGGTCTTCCTCAGGCGGTAGTGCGAGACCTTGTCTGGCTCCAGGTAGCTCAGCTCCGGCATGTTGGCACCCCGCTTATCGAGCATCCAGACAACGTTCCGCGTTATGGCTTCAGTGATTATGGTTTTGCGAACCATGTCCGTGATTGGAATATCGCTGATGAGTAGATAGACGAGTAGGTGGCCCAGATTGGGGCACGCAGTCTTGGACGTTTGTCCGTTCATGAAGCCAGTGATCTTGGAGTTGGCGGCACTTACGAGGTGTTCATTCTCGGTCGCTAAGCAAAGAAGAAGATGGAATAAGTGAAAGTACGATTCTATCGCCTTCTCCGACGCGTGGCGTAGAGTGCTCTTTTGCCTGGCTTTGGTCTGGTTGTAGTAGAGAAAGTTGTGATGCAATTCTTGGGAGGAAGGCTGCGCTTCTACCATGTTGAGACGCACAACGATATCGTTCATGAAAGAGGCGAGAACTTCGACGGGGGACTTGCTTAGCAAGCCCGCCTCCCTGGAAAGCGCATTCAATATAGAGGCCGCATCGCCCTTGACAGACTCCCAATGACGGCGGGATAAGGGCAACGGTAGCCAGTACTCGAAGGGAACGTTGTGAACGGACTGTCGGATAGCTAAGTCCCTATAAGCCGTCTGCGAAATCAGGTCGAATTCGGATTCGATGGATCGCCTCCCTTTCCTTGACACGTGGACTCCGACGCCAATCTTCGTCTTCTGGAGATTTTCCTTGGAGAAGAAGCACTGCAGCTCACGCATTCGAATCAAGTCGTAAGCTGCGACGACCTCCTCAACCCGCGGCCAGGCGTGTGAGAAGGCGATGAGGTCCTCGAAGCCGAGTTCGTCGAGTATCGCCAGGATGAGCTCGTCAGGGAAGTTGGCGAGACCACACCGCTGCCGTCGTCCTTGAAGAGCGTTCGACTGTGGCTCTTCTGATGATGACGATTGGGTTTTCGAGGCATATCGACGGGCTTTCCTAATCTTCGCCTTGGTTTTCGCGCCATCGAACCCGCAGTGCGCACACACGAACGACTGCTTCATCGTCGAGCTGATTTTTCGATACTGCTTGAGACCGTATCTTTTGTCGGTGTGTATTTGCTCGACGGCGTCGCTATTGAAGAAGCTTAGCATCTGAATGGCGATGCTTTTGAGGGTGTATGCCGGTGTGTAGCCTTCGTGGGTGTTGAGGATCGAGGCGCAGATGTACGAGTCGAAGACGTTTGGGTGGTGTATTTTCGTGTTCATTTTGATTTTGGGCGCAACCAGGGGATAGCGGTCTCCGAACTCAACTGTCATGTGGATTGGCATCCAGCCTTCTGGCTGGATTACCAGACAGGCCTTTTCGAGGTCGTCATCTGCTCGAGTGTGTAACGCAATGCGAGGGTATGGTTCCCGTTGAAGCTCAGCTATGTCCTTCGTCAGGCGTTTTTGGAGATGGTTCGCCATAATGAAGTGACCACGATGCTGAGGAGAAGAATCCGTGGAAAGTATTGTTGGGTGTACGAGAGACTTCGCTCGGCCAACTTTACCAGTATCGGCTACTGATTCGAATTCTCCCCTAGCTTTTTAATCTTGGAGAATAATGGAAAGGAAGTGGGAAGTGATGAGGACAATCCATCTTCCGGCGAAAGGTTCCAGGTATAAATAACAAAGACCTATCAAGGGAGCGAGCTATTTGAAGATTGATTGCTGCCGTGCGAGTTGCTCAGCGGCTTGCTGACGGTGGCGGTTGTTTTGGCCTCATTTGCGTGAGGCCTCATTGGCAGTAGGCCTCATTGAGACAGTGACGCAATGTGCTTGGGTTCCTCCCGCGGTTGGCCGAGACCATATGTTTCTAAAACTTTCAATTAGAAGAAACTATTTAACTGCAAATTTACCGCTTGTTTTCTATCTCAAAAGGGAGGTTCTGCTGAATGAATGGTGATAAAACAAGGCGACCATGCCGAACCGCAACTACAGCGCCAACAACATAGACAATAATGATATCAGCAACGAATTTACTAATATTCATATGTCGAATTTCTATATTACCAACCGAAATCATACCCAAAAGATCTGCGGTAATTCATGAATTATTATCGGTAAGGCTCGGTGGGGTTCGGTGAGGCGAGGTGAAGCCGGGTAAGGCAGCCTCGGTGAGCAAATCTGCCTTCGGTGACTGGGGACAACCTGTGCACGGACCACGCTGAATGTTCAGGGTCTCTCCCCCTACCCGCATTTTCACCTCTTCCTTGTTCCAACGTCACTCGCCTCTTTTCCTCAGCTCCCTAGGACTAAAAAGCAGGATTGTCCTAGCAGTCCTTTAAGATTCCAAGTCCAATATGAGAGAAAACAACACGCGAAGGCAACGTGATGCTCTAATATCTGCTTCTACTCTTTGTAAGACTCAGTCTTACTGGACGTCCTGCTAGCTGTCTAGACATCCATCTATATGCCATTCATTGGGGTTCAACGACCACCGGGTCCTTTCGGAAACAAATGACCTCACCACGATCATTGTTGCAGAGGAGTTCATCACTTGGCCTTATTAGAAACTCGCTTTCTCAAATGTACAGTATCAACGTTTCCTTTCCGAATCATGAGGCATAGATGTTGACCTCTCGTTACCCAACACCGAACTCCACACCAAACCCACGAGCATATTAGCCTCGGACCCTTTCACATAGTGCATGCTGTCCTAAGAATTTGTCGTCATGAAGGAGAAGAAGCCAGCGAGAACAATCAGAAATTCATCACCATTCAGTTTCGAAGCATCCTCCGACGACCATCCACGCTCGCCATATAGGCCAAGGCGTCGTTGACTGCAACACAGGTCAGCTCCAGAACATTCAAGTCACAACACCACGAGAAAGGTCGTGCGTTCTTTGTTGGCACTGACGCTGAGAATCAACCCGGTCTCGTCCGGCGAGGTACCACGTCTCGTTGATCCTATCTTCTTCCCTCTCGTCACCGAGGCAAGGGAAGAACTGCACATCCGCGGACATCGGTGCGAGGTCCGGAGTACGCAGACGAGAGATACGGGGTGCCCGCGGTGGTGCTGGTGCCTCATCGTACGGAACCATGGCGTCCTCTGTAGTGTTTTCTGCAGTGTCCTCTGGAAAGAGGATGAAGTCGTCCATCATCTTGTAAGCCATTGGCGAATTCTTAGCAGCGATTTCATCATGAATGGAGACCAAACGCCCAAGATGATCGATCCTGGTGTGGCGGCCGTCACGATGGTGGTGGCTTTGGCTGCTCCACGCTCCCACGGCGATGAGGCTGGAATCTGCACTGCGTTTGCGCGAGTGCGAGCTTGCTTTCGATTTCCGGGGACTCCGAGGACACTTTGGAGCCGCGTTGTGGACAAACGCTCTGGTTATGTGACCAGAATGCACATTTGCTGACTGCGCTTCTTGGTAGATTTCCCGGGACGACGCCTGCGCGCGCGGGTTGGGAGAAAGGTGATCACGTGGGCTTTGGACCGCATGCCCTGTGCCGAAGGAGTGAGGGGAAGTGTTCCCTTGCAATGATGGCATGCGCTGGTCCATGGAGGTTCCGGGGCTCCTTGGCGATCTGGTGTAGGATAGCCTGGTGGTCTCGGAGCGAGTCTCAAAGGCAAGAGGCACAAGGGCCATGATTGCTTCGTCCTAGACGGTGATGAGTATCATCTGGGAGGCGGACAACCATGTTACCCACGATGATTGAGGCTTACTCGATGGTTGTGAAGAAGAATTACCGAAGTCGTTGAGACCGAAGTGGTGGAGGTGTGTGAGTGAAGTGAGAGGGCCCTAGGAAGCAGCAAAGTATGCTCTGAGAGGGGTCTGAGGGGAATTGGTGATGTTCAGGGGCCCGTGTGAGATGCAAGGTGATGGCCAAAACGAATTTTGAGCGTTGGGAGAAAGTTCTCTGATGAAAGTGAAGAAGCCTGGGGAAGGAGGAGAGGTCGAGAAATGGAGGGTGGTGGGATATCTGGGGGTTTTATATGGTGAGTGTCCCTGGGGCGCTCCCTCCTCCGTGTGGACCAATCAGCTTGCAGGATTATCCTCACCCCCCGTCCAGCACAACGTCCCCAACACAGCACCTGGGCCCGCACCAGTCCGTTCCTCCTTCTGATAGCATTCAAGTTGGATGTCGTCGCCATTCCAGCTTGCTGAAGTCACCAGGCTGGTGCAAAGGCTCAGGGGCTTGAGGCAAGCCATGCAGAGGTCACTAGAAGTCATTGGTAGTCTCTGGGGCTGCCATTAATGTGATGATCAAGAGGAGAATCAATGGCGATGTCTTGGTGCCCTTTGTCGTCATTGAAGCTGTCTCGAAGATCAAGTATGCCGTCAATGGTCTCTTTGAAAAGAGGAACATACTGTCGTATCTTTTTTTTTTAAGTGCTAGACCTTGTTGACGTCGACTTGAGGTTGCAAGTGCAGTATCTTTAATCCGAAGCATGTTGGTCTTATTCAGAAGTTTGGAACAAACTGAGAAAAATCCATCATGGAACAATCCAATTCATTTCGTCATTTCACGAGCCTCCCCAGTGTAGTGTTATGGGTCTCCGGCATGGACTTGGGTTGTCTTGCTGGATACCGACTGCCAGATATTGACTTCTTCAATTACTGCACCCCAACTGATTCCCCCCCCCTCTTCCCTCAATCCTCCTCTGGGCCTTTTGGTCCCGTTTTCAAGGGATCAGTAGCGTTGGAAGGTCGTCGTTTCAATATCCCAGTCGAAATCTGGCTGTCGACCACCTTCCCACCTCCACCACCAAAAGTCCACCCGGGTAAAGAAGTTCACTTTTTTCAATCGCTCCGAATCCCAAAAGAATAGCCCAAACAAGCGACAATTAGTCATTCGCAAGTCATTATTCTCAAAACCTGGAAACGATTGATATGCCCAGTACCAAGCTTCTTCGGGTCCCTTGTCCTGGTCGTCGGAGACTAATGACCGCCGTACATGTTTATTGTAGTCCTCCTGTGGCCATGCAGCCACCGGCATGTCCTGTGGCAGATCGGAGTTACGCAACTCATTGGACTTGTCGACAGCGTCGGAAAACCAGACGTAGATTTGGCCGACGCGATTGTAGCTGTTGTAGCTAGGCTGCCGTGGGACGGTGAGCAACAGCTCGTAGAACTGAGTCCCGGGCGTGACGGAGACTTTGTAGAGAAATTTGATCCCGAAGCTGAGAAGACGGGCTTGGTTCTGCTTGATGTGACAGTCGCCACGCTCCAAATGAGGCGGGAGAACGGGATCGGTCCAGTACACCACCTGCCTATTGACAGGTCCGCAGTGGTGTTTCGATAGTGCCTGGAGCTTTCTGAGTTCTACGAGCGTATGCAATGCTGTCGTTATGTTAGTGGCTGTGAGACAAACATTGAATATGCGACTTACGAGGGCCGACGACGACGGCTGCAAGGAAGTCCCGCACGGCAACCAACTGCTCCACCTCCCAAGGAGAGAGATGGTCGAAAAAGTGAGCTCTCTGGAAATTTACAACATCCAGGTTGAAGATAACGACTTCGGGATCCTTGAATATGTTACAGTACACCTCGTAGCGGTATAGAGCTCGTTGAAAACGAGCCGTCTCCGCGGCCGTGGGTTCGTCTGCTAACGATGGAGGCTGCGGCCAGTCAACACGGTCATTGGCCAGGCTGCATTGTTCCCTGGTGAGACGGTGCAGTGCGAAGTCTTGAAACTTATTTGCTAGGTGTCGGGTACACTGATGTAGTTCCGCAAGTGCGGCGCCCTCAGCCAGGCTTATCATAGGAGGAATAGGGGGTCGTCTCTTGAGGTAGCTGTCGCTGTATTCCACGACGAGATCATAATCTTTGCTGTCTAATTTCGACGACTCGAGAGCCATGATGACATCTGGGAGGGTGTTGGGTCCTATCTCATTCAAGGTGACCTGGCGACATGCGGAGGGGGCGCAGCGAAGCCATGTGGGAGATGTGAGGGCTGCATTTTTCAGAGAGTTGAAGTCTGGCAGATGGGAGAGAATGGATACCCAGAGTTCATCTGGAAGTAGTCCCGACATTTGTGTTTGACAGATCCCGCTTGGTGCGGGTGTGAGATATGGCTGTGAGAGATCTTGGTAACTGGCTAAACGGTATCGCTTCAGTCGCGGTAGTCGGATATCTGAGAACTAGCGCTGAACGCTCGCTAATGAAAGAATGAGGAGAGAAAAAAAAGGAACAGAATCTTAAGTGACTAATCATGAGAAACAATTCCGAAACGCAGTAGGATGCTATGCAGTTCAGGACTCGACGCTAGGTCGTTCTCCTCATGGAGGGTAACAATCAATGGGGTGTGTAGCACATGAGATAAGGTAGTGAGATGAGGCGGCAGACTTCAACGAGCGAGCCTAGTCAAAAGACTGAGAAGCATTTGACACAAGATGTTTAAATATAACGAAGGAAGTTTGATGAGCCAGGTGTCTGGATGACTTAATGTCCTGTCTGCTTCTGTGAGATGAGTGAAGACGAGGTCGCCAGCCTGGCTTAAGTCCGAAATAAGGCCGTGCAGTTCTCCTTAAATGGTTAAGGCACCAGCCACTTCTTGAGGGTCAGCCACAGCTCAGCCGTGGAAAGGCTTAATCCAAATCCGGCTAGTGGCCAATCGCTCCCAAGTCCCGCTGCGTCGCTTGCGAAGGTTCGGCGGCTTGCTGAACAGTAACTCCGTATCGCGTCAAATCCCTTCTCGGTGCCTACCTTGCGGACAGCTTCACCCATTTACCCGCATTCCCTTTAGCTCCGCCTAATCGCGCGATTCAACTGTAATCAAATTAATCTTTGACCGATTCGAAGTCGTCACGATGGGAAAGAAGAAGCGTGGTCACCCCGACGTTGAGGACGTTCTCTCGCGCCCATGGTGCTACTACTGTATGCCTCTTTACTACCCGCATCCTTCTTAACACGGAACTGACTTCTCCCAGGCGAGCGTGATTTCGAGGATCTGAAGCTCCTGATCTCGCATCAAAAGGCGAAGCATTTTAAGTGCGACCGATGCGGTCGTCGTCTGAATACAGCTGGAGGTATGCCTGATGCGCGTCGTCGCCCTGGCGATTTTGTGCTAATCTGCTCGTTCTTCCAGGTCTTTCCGTTCATTTGAATCAAGTACACAAGGAGACGCTCACTCAGGTCGAGAATGCGCTGCCGAACAGACAAGGCTTAGATGTCGAAATCTTCGGCATGGAGGGTATCCCACAGGACATCTTGGATCAGCACCGAAACCGCATCATCCAGAACTTTTATCAGGCCCAGGAGGATCGCCGTATTGCGACCGGTAATCCGCTGCCTGGTCAAGCGAAACAACCGAGAAAGAAGCTCAAGGTCGAGACACCAGAAGAGCTGAAGGCGCGCCTTGCCGAGCACAAAGCGAAAAGGGCCGCCCAGCAGGCCGCAGGCACGAGCGGCAGTCCCGCTAGCGGCGCGCCCGCAAGCGCAAGTCCTGGTGCATTCGTACGTTTGTCTCTTCAACCAATAAACATTTGGTAGCTAACATTCCGTGCCCAGAACAACTCTCCATACCCTCCGCCCCAAGCGCCTTACGGTGCTACTCCCGATCAAACATTCCCACCTGGAGGTGCCCCTGGCGCTCCCCAGTATCCGCCGGCCAATTATAATGGTTTCTCTCCGTCGTCTCTCCCAGCGAGACCAACCAGTGGCCTGCAAGCGACACCTGGCCTTCCTCAACGACCACCCCAGTATGGTGGTCAATTTTGGAATGGCGCTACTGCTCCTACCCAATACACAGGTGGCCAGACCGTCGAAGAGCTTGTTTCTGGAGCTGCACAGCACGGAGACGAGATTGATGAGCTCATTCGCAGAGCTGAGTCCGGCATCAAGGCGCCGAAGAAACCCGAGGACGAAGAGGAGGCAACAGCTGGAGACAAGAAGTCCAAGAAGGACAAGGACAAGAACGTCAGAATGGTTTACGCGGATACGGACGTCAGTCCCGAAGAGCGGATGGCACAGCTACCAAAGTACGCATGGACTGCAGCCGCTTCGTGATCGAAGGGTTTGCGCGAACCGAATGTCGGACTCAATCGCTGTGCTTCTCGCTAGGTGCCCACGCGAACTGGCGCAGACTTTCACACTCGCGGCAGGGACGGCACTCCATCGGAGCGGAGTTTTTTCTAAAACGGCGTAGCTGGGTTTTCGATGTACGTAACTGTAAGAAATGCATTGGAAACTCCGTCATTGTTCTCATCGCAGGCCATGACGCTGAACAAGATCGCAGATTTGGCGCTTCGGAATGATACGACAGTCCAGCGAGTGAGCCCGGATGCTAACTAACAGGAGGCCGAAGCAACTGTGGTTTTCGTCAGTGGCGACTTCGTCTACAGGTCCCGACGGCCTGCAGCTGTGCAAACGCGGTTCTTGGAAATCCTTCCTTCTCGGATGAGGGACCAAAGCTTGACAAGCGACCCTTTGCCTTTCTGTATCCTGTGGACTCAGGGTCATCGACTTTTTGCCCCGGGATACCGAGATGAATTCACCCTAATGTCAACAAATCTGGCTCGAGATTATCCGCTGCCCTGGTGATTCTCAACCGCTGCATCAGCACAGCAGTAATCTGTTTGTTGATGACAGCGTTTGACAACCTGAGGGCCAGGACGGACCGATGTCGTCTCGGCACAGTGCGCCCTTATGATCTCATCTCAGAATCGAATTCTGGGGATGTTAAGATAGGGCTTCGTACCACACTGCTACCGGATAATTCGAAGAGGGAAATACCGTAGTCCCAGGTACCTAGGTGATCAGGTAAATTAAGCGTGGAGACAACCAGCTTGCGGCTAAATGCGATATCTCCACTTTAGATGCCACGGGAACACATGATCCCCGCAAAGACTTTTACCGTTGGCTCGCACCCACTTCCTCCATCTTCTCCAACTGCGCGATGTTTGGGGTAACTGGTTGGTTTGTGCTATCTCCCCTTCGGAATCGTGGGCAATATCACAGGATACCGAACTGACCGCGTATACCGAACTGACCGCGTACCTACCTCATCAATATTTGCGTAGTCCTCATTAGAAGCGATGGGGTTTCAGTACGTCTGCTTCTCCTCAGCGTAAGGCAAAGAATGGTGTGGCGGATGTTGTCGAACGACGTGGGGTAAACATGCCGGCAAAGTTCGTTCGCTTCGCGCAGCCGGTGCGCTGGGCTGCGGGGAAGTTCGACTAAAGCATCTGCGGAGGCCGGGGTTTCGTGGGCTTTCTTGGTCTCGTGGAACGACGGCTTTTCTTCCCACAGGGGCCAAGACGCTGGCCGGCCATCTTCCCGACCCGTTGTGAATAGTGGTTGGTCTCTTGGGACCCTCTTTAGCCGTCGGTCTGGCACGATCATCCAATGTAAGAGGAAGAATACGGCTGTCCCTCCGTGCCAAAATTGCTCTCCTACTGGCTCAAAGAGAAGCTGTTGCGTTGATGCTGCCATTCCGCTGGTTGCGTGTGACGATGGATGCTACGTCGCCATGCCTGTTCAATCTACTTTCCCCATGGAAGCATCATCCTGGGCTGCTCCTCCAACCGTTCCTGGCTTGAGGGTTGGATCGTCCCGCTCAAACGAGCTTTCTTTTTGGGAGTTTATATAATAGTTGGCGCTATTCCCCGAGCAGCTGTCTACGTTCCCCTGTTGCTCACTCTCTTGGTTGCTTTTGGTGCACGCGTTTCCTTGCTGTGAAGTTTTAGGCGGCGACTTGTCGCCTTCTCGCAGAATCAGCGAGCAGATCAGCATCGAAGTCGCCTTAGTCTCAGTCCGATAGGTGGGGGTCTATCATCTTCACCATGAAGCCTCTCGCTCTGGCGGCTCTCCCGAGTCTGGCACCGCTCGTGTCGGCTCTTGGGCAACAGGCCATCGTTTCGTTCCAAAGAACCCCTGAAGCCTTCCAAATTGCCGGAGGTAATGTCAACGCTGGCCAGGTTCTGGTGTCTAGCGACGACTACTGGGGTGTCATTCGAGCTGCTGGCGATCTAGCTTTGGACTTTGGACGTGTGACGGGCACCAATTACACACTCAGCAACGGTGAGAGTGGTTCGAAGCCTGCGGTTTACAGCTTCGCCCCAGTCGATGTTAGCAACAACACGATTGTAAGTGAACCTTGGTCACCACTTGGTAGTTGAGTGAGACTGCCTCGACCGTTGCGCAGCATTGGACAAAGAGTCCACAGGAATCAGCCACCAGTTACAGAAGAGTTAACAGATCCAGTACCGTGTCGAAGCAGAGGAATCATTCTCCGGACCCAGCTACACCGACCCTTCTCCTGGCTCTACGGTCGTCATAGCTGGTACGATCGGACACTCCAAGTACATTGATGATCTCATTAAGGCTCAGAAGCTCAACGTCAGCGAGATTAAGGGAATATGGGAAGCTTTCGTGAGCCAATTAGTCGATGAGCCAATTGCGGGATGCTCTCGCGCCCTTATCATTGCTGGAAGTGACCCTCGAGGCACCATCTACGGCATCTACGATGTTAGCGAGCAGATTGGGGTCAGCCCTTGGTACTTCTGGGCGGATGTTCCAACGAAGAAGGCGGAAGAAATTTACGTTCTCCCCGAACGCAAGGTCCAGGGATCGCCGTCGGTCATGTACCGCGGCTTTTTCCTCAACGATGAGCAGCCAGGTCTTTCCAGCTGGGTGTCGTACGTGTCGTCGCCTCTTATGCCGCAACTGAATGCTAACAACACACAAGAACCCAGTGGAATGACACTTGGAACAACGCGGCCGGGTACAACCACCATTTCTACAGCCTGGTGGGCGAACTGCTTCTTCGGCTTCGTGCCAACTACCTCTGGCCGACGCTCTGGGGCAGCATCTTCTATGTGGATGACCCGTACAACCAGCCCCTTCTCGATGCCTACGAGGTCGTACTCGGCGGCTCTCACACGGAGCCTCTGATGCGTGCTCAGAACGAATTCAGGACATATTATCAAGGACAGTGGGCCTACAATCTCAACAACAAGACGATCGACGAGTATTTCCGCTATGGCGTACAGCGCGCCAAGCCATATGCGCGTAACAGCCTGTGGACCATGGCCATGCGCGGTACTGGCGACACAGCTATCGAGGGCAACTTGGGTGTCGAAGCCATCGTCGCCATGCTAGAGAAGCTTGTTGAGAATCAGCGCAAGATTATTGCCGAAGGACTTGAGATTGAGGATGTCTCGACTGTCCCGTCCCTTTGGTGTCTGTACAAGGAGGTGCAGTCATACCAGGAGAAGGGCCTTCACGTGCCTGAAGACATCACTCTCCTATGGGCCGACGACAACTGGGGCAATGTCAGAAGACTGCCTCTGACCAACGAAACGGACCGAAGCGGCGGTGCCGGCGTCTACTACCACTTCGATTATGTTGGTGACCCGCGTGATTACAAGTGGATCAACACCATCCAGCTGGAAAAGACTGCAGAGCAGGTAAGCTCTTCAAATCGTTCCAAACAAGCTTTTGACTGACATGAATAGATGTATCTGGCTTTCGCCCGTCAAGCCCGAAGAATCTGGATCGTCAATGTTGGCGACTTGAAGCCTCTCGAGATTCCCATCAGCCACTTCTTTGACCTGGCATACGACACAGAAAAATGGGGACCTGGCAACACACAAGCTTGGCTCACCGCCTGGGCCACGCGCGAGTTTGGCGGCGATCACTCATCAAACATTACCGACATCATGACCAGATACGGCATGTACGCGGCTCGTAGGAAATACGAGCTCGTTGAGCCTCATACCTACTCGGTCATCAACTACAACGAGGCGGATGCCGTGTTGGAGCAGTGGGCTATCCTCCACGAGCAGGCCCAGGCCGTATACGACTCTCTTGACGAGGAGTACCAAGCCGCCTTCTTTGAGATGATCTTGCATCCCATCATGGCGGGCGAGATCCTCCACAAGATCCAGATTAATGGCGCTAAAAACCAGCTGTATGCTGGACAGAAGCGCAATCTGGCCAACGATGTCATTGATGAGTCTAGGGCTCTGCTGGCTGCCGACGCGAACCTTACCATCAGGTGGAACAACTTGCTGGACGGCAAGTGGCAACACATGCTTGACCAAACTCATCTGGGATATGACGGGTATTGGCAACAGCCCATGAGGAACACCCTGCCCGATATGCGCTTTGTCCAGACGGCGTTCCCTTCTCTTGGTGGTCAGATCGGTGTCGGAGTTGAAGGTTCGAATGCCAGTGTGCAAGGAGATGACCAGTGGCACACCAACTCCGCCAACGACCTCGCTACGCCGCCTCTTGACCCGTACGGAGCGGTGACCCGCTACTTCGAAGTCTTCACGCGCGGCACGCAGGCCTGTGAGTGGAAGGCGAGCCCATGGCAGCCGTGGGTAAAGCTGTCGCAGTACAGTGGAACCGTGGGCGGCGACAACGGCACTGATGCTCGGGTCTATGTCTCGATCGACTGGCAGAACGCTCCTGCGGCTCCCAATGCCACGCAGGTCTACGTCAATGTGACAACGCCGTGCCGCGGGTTGGAGAGGTATGCTGGACAGGGACAGAGAGTCATCATTCCGTTCGTCAACAGAGCTGTTCCGTCCAACTTTACTGAGGGCTTCGTCGAGTCTGATGGACATGTGTCCATCGAGGGTCCTCATTACCAGAACATCGTTTCGCCGAAGTCGAGTAGTAAGCGCAGTCTCGAGTACCACGTCTTCGAGAACTACGGTCGAACCCTTGGCGGCGTGGGCCTGTATCCGGCTGACTCGGAGAAGGTCAAGCTCGGCGAAGGCCCGGCGCTCGAGTATAACATGTACCTATTTACCAACACCAGCAAGGCCAACGTCACCTTGTACATCTCGCCGTCTTCGAACTATCTCGGAGATGGCAACCCATTGGAGTACGGGATCTCGCTGTACCCGACTGGCGGCGTTGAGCCGGAGCCCAAGACGGTGCAGCCGGTCGGTAAGACGGAGGGTCAGAATATGCCGGATGGTTGGGGATATGCAGTAGGCGATGCCGTCTGGGGTCTGACGGGCAACTACACGACCACCTCCTTCAACGTCACTCAGGAGGGTGCCTACACACTGCGAATTTGGGCGCTTCTCCCCAACATCATCGTGCAGAAGATCGTGGTTGACCTCGGAGGCGTGAGGAAGTCGTATCTCGGACCACCTGAGAGCTTTTTGCTTGGACGGGATGAGCAAGGCAAGTATAATCAGACGACGTTCACGAGCAGTCCCGGGGTCGTGGGAGGTCATGGGAACGAGAACGCGACGAGGCTTGCGTAGAAGGGGAACGAGAAGAACGCGGGTGCGAGGATGCGGGCCAACGGCGTCATGACGGGGATATTTGCTGTGGCTCTAGGTGTTTTCGTGACCGTCTTCTAAGTCTTAGAAGATGGAATCCTAGAACCAAGATACCTTCCTTACCCTACTTCAGGTAGGTCGAGGCGGACTTTATTGGCTTAATGACGACGAATGGCGTTTCAGGATAGCTGGCCAAATAAAATCACGGTGATGGTCTCCAGAAAATCGAGAATCCCCCCTCTACAGTATTATCCGCTAATAACGGCCTGATGCTGGCGTTTTTGTTTGGAGTCGAGCAGCTCCTTTGTCCTTTTTTGGAGGCAATTGTTTGTGGCTGAGGCCGATGTACTAGCCTCAACTCTAGCTGACTGTGGCGCGGCTGACGGCACTTTGCCTCATTCGCATATGTGCCTCGAAATATGGACCCAGAGCCAGCCGTTTACGGACTAGCGGGTCGACATCTGCCTCGCTTAAAAGGTTCCCGGTTGTTAGGGGCAACGCGGCACTGAGAGCCCGCCCAAGGAAAAACAACAAACGTCAGTCACAGGTAGCCGAGCGTTGCGGCACCTGGAGCAAGAGTGAGAGACGAGACCCTTCTTCACGCGTTCCTAATCTCTTATCCATCTGCAGAGCTTCATCCACTCACTCGACAAGTCACCTGCGACCCTGCAGCAGAAGCAATCCTCATTCACTACCTAACCCCCCCCCCCAACAGCTGCTTCGCCATCTCATTAATTACTTCCCCGTTTCGTCTCTGCTAATGCTTGGTCCGCGCTGCAGAGCGGCTTTGTTTATTTCTTGATTTCACCCCGTTTGCTGCACCCGCACCCGCACCCGCAACGCCCAAAACAGAAGCCGGACAGGACTCGGAGGCTCGACTTCGAATTATTTACAGCTTTTGGAAGAGTCCGAGTGCTCCTTCCTTCTCCACGCGAAAAACAGACGACAGAGAATCACAACAGCAGACAACATGGTTGTCGATCCCGGAGCTTCGTCCATCACGGTCGCAGGTTCGTCCAAACGTCACTGGCTTACGTCTGGCTGGGCGTGAATGCTGACTTTTGGCCGTCTATAGTCCGAGTGCGACCCTTTACCATCCGAGAGGCAGCGCAACTGTATGCCAGCCCAATTACTACTACGAGGATCATGTCACGGTGCTGACCAGGTGCAGAACACGAAGCGATGAGGGCACCATGTTCCTGGGCGACGGCTCTCTCGCCGCTGCACCTCCCAAACTCCAGAGGGGTGGTATTCGGCCGGTGATCAAGGTCGTTGACGACAAATGCCTGTGAGTCATTTCCTGCACCCTCACACCCTTGAAGCTGCTCTGACACTGCCTTCATAGTGTATTCGACCCTCCCGAGGACAACCCCGTCCACAGATTCGGCCGATCCGTTGTGCCTAATGGCAAGAAGGTCAAGGACCAGACCTTCATGTTTGACAGAATTTTCGACGACAATGCGACACAAAACGACGTCTACGAGGGCACAACGAAGACGTTGATCGACAGTGTGCTCGACGGCTACAATGCCACCGTCTTCGCCTACGGCGCAACCGGCTGTGGCAAGACGCACACCATCACCGGCACATCGCAGCATCCGGGTATCATCTTTATGACCATGCAGGAATTGTTCGAGAAGATCAGCGAGCGAAGCCAGGACAAGACCACCGACGTCACTCTCTCCTACCTTGAGATATACAACGAAACGATCCGCGACCTGCTGGTTCCGGGGGGCAGCAAACAGGGACTGATGCTCCGCGAGGACTCGAACCAGGGCGTGTCGGTCGCCGGCCTGACGAGCCACCAACCCAAAGACGTCCAGGAGGTCATGGACATGATTGTACAGGGTAACGAGTGGCGGACAGTCTCTCCGACCGAGGCCAACGCCACATCCTCGCGGTCCCACGCCGTCCTCCAGATCAATGTGGCCCAGAAGGACCGCAGCGCCTCCGTCAACGAACCGCACACCATGGCTACGCTCAGCATCATCGATCTTGCAGGCAGTGAGCGTGCTAGCGCAACCAAGAACCGCGGCGAGCGCCTCCTCGAAGGTGCAAACATCAACAAGTCTCTCTTGGCCCTGGGAAGCTGTATCAACGCCTTGTGCGACCCCCGCAAGCGCAACCACGTACCATATCGCAACAGCAAGCTCACCCGACTCCTCAAGTTTTCCCTCGGCGGCAACTGCAAGACTGTCATGATTGTCTGTGTCAGCCCTTCGAGCGTTCACTTTGACGAGACGCAAAACACTCTCCGATACGCGAACCGAGCGAAGAACATTCAAACCAAGGTCACCCGAAACGTCTTCAACGTGAATAGACACGTGAAAGACTTCTTGGTCAAGATTGACGAGCAAATGGCCTTGATCAACGAGCTCAAGGCGCAACAGAAGGATGCCGAGAAGATCTTCTACGCCAAGTTCCGCAAGCAAATGGAGAAGCGCGACTCAGTCGCCCGTGAGGGAGTTCAACGGATTCGCTTGGCGTATGAGAACTCTGCCTCCGAGCGCAAGGACAAGATTCACAACATGAAGAAGTTGAGGGCCTTGGAAAGACGGATTGGCCTTCTTTCCGCCTGGATTGCATCCTTCGACACCGTGTGCGATACCAGGGGAGACGAGGACTCGATGCCTCCACCGCTCGTTGCCATTCGCAAGACGGCACAGGGTATCATGGTGGAGTTGGAGCACAGTCGCCAACATATCCACCAAAAGTTGGAGAATTCGAATTGGGAGCGTGCCATCGAGACCGCGCTACAACACAGCCTGAAGCAGCTGCCTGGAGGCGATGCCGACAGCGCCGAGGTTGACAGTCTGACTCGCGAGGCTGAACTTCTCAAGTCCAACTTTGGGAAGGAGGCCAACCGGGAGGTGCTGGAGATGGACAAGGCCGGTGACGCTGCCACGATTCAGGTTCTTTTGACAGCCCAGTTCGACATGCTTGCGTCGCTTGCTGACACGCTTGCCATGAACGAGGAGGAGGCCGTCACGCACGCCAAACAAATCATCAACCGATTGCTGGAAGCAGGCTTCTCAGCTGCTTCGCATGTCGTCAAACCGGACGGCGCAAAGATCCCCATCGAGAAGTTCTCTCCCACCAAGAAGGGTACTCCGAAGCGCAAGAAGGCTGTTGTGAACCACGTCGCGCCCATGCCACAACCAGCTTTTGTACCAGCCCCCGAGCCATCGCCGCAAAAGACTCATGCATCACCCCTCAAGTCATCACCTCGTCGTAAGAAGGCGGGCGCTCCGCGGAGCCCTCGTAAGGGAGTCTCTTTTACACCTGTAAAAAAAAAGATGGACTTCAAGCGTGCGGTTCGCTGGAGGGACGACGAGACGGAGCAAGGAACCCTCGCGGATTACGAGAAGACACCTAAGAAGTTTGACTCGACACCTGAGCAGAGCAACTCGCCCGACAAGTTCGGCCCACCCTTGAGGATGCCGGCGCTGCCCTCCTACCTGCAGACGGATGATAACACCACCTCGTCTATCTCTGATACTAGTCCGTCCCTGGAGCTGCCCGAGACTGCTTCGATTCCAATGGCAAAGCCCAACAGATTCCAGGCTGGATTCTTGTCCAAGGGAGCAGCCCGCGTGTCGTCCATCGGCTCCGTGTCCGGGTCGCCTACGAGCCTTCCGGTCATGTCGGCCTCCTTGGGTTCTTCGCCGCTTTCCGACAGCGGCCGCTCGGCCCCATTGCGTGCGCTTGATGTTCACCGTTCCTCCAACTTGTCGCCTCCGGCCTATCGCTCTAGAATCGCGAGAGCCAGTCCGCCTCCCCGAGCCTCCCTCTCCGGGTCTGGTCTCACGGCCGACGAGAATAATCCACCCGCATCTCAGACAGCCTCCGGCTCCGACTCGGAATCCCCTAGCATCGACCCGCGAAAGATCCGTTCAGCCCTGCAAAACATGAAGAAGGTCCGTGGCGACCACCGCCGCATCTCTTCGGTGGGCGGAACAGTCTCGTCCACGGCGAAGCGCCGCTCTTCGGTCAACTCAAACACGTCGAATCACAGGGCATCACTCAGCTTCTCGGGTCCTTCGGCGAGCAGTACTAACGGTATCTCGAGACACCGACGAGCTAGTGCTGAGCGGAGACTCTCACCGCCCATGACATGCTCACCGCCAGATCTTCGCGGAGACCGGGCGTTCACTGCTGGTCAGGCCAGACGAATGCACCTGGGCGGCAGTTTGAGGGGAGACGGAGGAAGTCCACAGCAACACAGAGTGCCAAGTGCTGGGTTCGGAAACAGGCGCATTACGATTGGCAGTCTCGCGGCCCACGCCAACGGAAAGATAGAGAAGGCACCCAGACCGGCGTTAGCTGGCTGGCGTTGATTTTTTTCCCCCCTGGTTTCATCATACCCATTTTGTTGTCGCCCTGAGTAGATGAGGGGAGTCTTGGTTGTGTTCTACGCTTCTCCTTACGACGGCGTTGGGTACTGTTCGTTCAGGTCACAGTTCTTCTCACCAAGGCTTCTTCTGCCTGTACACATGGTCTGAAGAGACTAGTCGAAGAGCCTATCCGGCTTGTTGTATCAATAGGTCTTGGTCTGGTCATATTCACAATTCATATAATGACAATGCATCAGTGAGCACTTGTAGAGGAAAGTTCCGGTGATGTGTCAAAGATGAGACGGGACGCAGCCGAGTGGCACGCGACAGGTGGCTTGAGTGGCTGATGTGTTTGCTCTTGAACGTGCAGTAGTTCGCATCAGCTAAGAAGGGGCAAACCATGCCGTCCGTCTATAGCTGGTGAGGCAATGTTTTGTCTCCCAGCTGGGCACGTTTGAAACGGGAAGCCTCGCCCGTTGTCTTCGCAAGCGGTTGATGTTTTTGGCAACTGCAAACATTCTAGCTGACTCTACCTACGGCAGCGAGGGGTGGTAGCATTTCCGACGCAGCCGGTGAGCGATAACGCCCGCCGTTCGCGGACTCGCGAATCTCGCAATTCCAAAGCCTCACGGACGACTTCTGAGCTTCGCATCGCCGATGGAGAAAATTCCCCACGGCACGCGGTATTCGCAACCACCCCGCGAAGTTCAGCGGTTCATCAGCGTCTGGAAGAGGAGAATCGGGATCGGCGGATGAGGGCATCCGGGGTGGATGCAGCCCGAGGAAGACGAAACGTTTATGATGGAGAGAGAGTTGACGGGCCAGAATCACGATGGAATGAAGATGACGATAACAAAGGCTAGCAGGACTAAAGCTGACGCAAGGATCCTGAGTTTCTGGTCGATGGGAACATGAAAAAGGCAATGGATGACCTCAGACCCCGGGTATCCTTATTTTGACTCGGGCTCGCTCGGGGAAGGATGCTCTAGCACGAAAGCCTCTTCGAGTTCAGATGACAAGTAGCGGGCCGCAATCATCCTCGTCAACAAACCCGACGACATCGACGACCAACAATCAAAAGCACGGGGCAGTTGAGACGTTGAAGTAAGTTCCACCTCTTCTTCGCTGAGACGGACAACACGTGATGGATGCGGTGCTGGTGGGTCGTGATATTAAAATTCATTACCTAAGGGAACCCGGCGATACGTAATGGAATGGTTCTTTTGGGTTAGGGAGACAGGACATCAGGGAAGACCCAGGTCGAGGGAGCTGAAAGTACTTCGACCGTGCACTCTTATTTCAATCATGCTTATTCGCATGGTTCGCCGCTCCAGCGATCTCTTATCGCATTTTGCGAAGTACAGACCACTCGTTCTCGCCACCGTCTAGATTGGATTGCGATGTCTGTGGAACGCTTGGTGGCTGGCGCTTGTTCCGCTGGAAGAGACGTCCTTATCTCACTCAACTCCGGCTGACTCGGCAAAGTTCTCGAATACCGCTGAGACGAGTCCACAACGGCGGCTCCTCTCATGGCCCCGACCGACTGAACCTCGGAGCGAGATATGAACCAGGAAGGAGAAATGCCATGAAGATTTTTTCAAACGACGGGTTCCGTCACGGGAACCCGTCTCCCCCCGCCCGCTCTTCGAAATTCAGTGGACGGGACGCCGAACTTTTGCAGAAAGGCAGGGTCCAGGCCGGTGTAGCTGCAGAGCACGTCATAAAGAACAGCAAGCTGCAACTGGGCCAGCCAGCTGTTTATCGCCAAGATGGCACTGAACAACCGAATCCCGCTTCTCCGGAACTCGATGACACAGAGAATCATGCACGACGGCCTTGTCTTTCTGCTCCTCCCACTCTCGCTTTCCCACCCCCCCAGTTGCCTTCCCGTCTTGGCTTCGATCTCGTGCCTGACGGCCCCAGACTTGGCGATGCTTGGGAGGTTGCAGTCGAAGTCGAAGTCGCTCGCTCGCATGCGGGTATGCGGGTAGAGGCTTGGCGGTAATGCTTGTTTGCAATGCCGAGGCGCACCAAAAGCGACCTCACAACGGGTGGCTGAGTTGATTGGATTGGAAAAAGACTCCCAAAGTGGTCATGATGCATATCAGAACATGGTTGGGCCCGGTTGTGCATCGGAGCCTCAAGGGCGGTTTTGGTCTGGCGACTCCCGGAGGCTTGTCCCGAGTAGGTAGGTGGTTCTTTTTTTTTTTTTCCGGACATATAGGTTACCAAGTAGGTAGGTGGGTTTTACGGATACTGTTTCTGTCTCCCTTCAGCTTGTGTCGAGTCAAGAGCCGTTCCAACTTCCGGGGCTATCGCAAGAGAAGAGATAGACAAGGATGTCTAAATGAAGGGGCCCTTTCAGCTTCGGCATTGGCTCCTTGATCGAGCTCAGGTCCTCCTCCGCCCGGCCGCTCCCCGCTTTCGGCCTCTCATCAGCTGCTCCAGAAACAGATGTCCTGCCCTGCCCTGCCCTGTCCTGCTATGTTGGTTTATCTCATCTTCTGCCTTGGACGAACGGAAAGCCGCGGTTTGCGCTGATTTTGGACTACGACCTGCCTCTTTCTCATCTAGTCTCCCTCGCGCAAGGCACTAGAAGAAAAGATTAGGCCCAAGTTCGCACCCCCCCATCCGTCTCCTCGTAGACCGGGAATAGACTGGCAGTTGCAGTTGGCTTCTGCGGGAGGAATGGAGCTACGTCAAGTTCCCTAGTCTAGGTCTGGCGTTGCTAGTCAGTCGAGGCCCGTTATTGGCACCGCATCTCCCTTAGTTTCCTTCCTCTTTGAACGACCACTCTATTCTTCTCGTCTAAGCCGGCGGCCAGCTGCGTTCTCGAATCACGATGCATACCAGGCCAGGTTGCGCCCTTCAGTCCTTGGAGTTGCGACTGGCAGCCCGGCTATGACACTATGGCACGATGTTCCCTCTTGGAAGGTGGTATTCTTCTCCCGGCTATCTCGTGCCGGACACCTTGAAAGCTTGACTTGTTGATCCCCTTTGTTGGCACCTCTTGGCGCATACGAGCCTCGTGAACGCTGGTCGAACTCGAGTGACATTGCGACATTGGGAATATCCCAACGAACCAAGTGCGCTTCCTCCCACCAACCGACGACCCTATCGTGGAGTCGACGATGAGGATATAAGGACCTCACTATTCACCCGTTCATCTCGTCTTTTCTCCCTCTCATCCTCATCCTCATCCTCATCGGGTTCACTTCCGTCCTCAAATCCTCACCTTCTGCCTTGCTTGGATCTCTTGTCTGTTTTGCCTTTCAAAATGACTCTCATCACGGCTCTTACCGCCGGTCTGGCTCTGGCTTCCACTGCCGTCGGTCTCCCCACGGCGGCCAACGCCAACGACAAGCGATTCAGCGTCGAGCAGATCAAGAACCCCCGCTACGTCCGCAGCGGTCCTCTGGCCCTCGCCAAGGCCTACCTCAAGTACCACGCTCCCCTGCCCGCGGACCTCGCGCGGGCCGTCGCCAACATCACCTCCGCGGGCGCCACCAAGCGTGACACCGGCAGCGTGTCCGCTACGCCCGAGGACTCCGATGCCGAGTACTTGAGCCCCGTCCAGATCGGCACCCCGCCCCAGACCCTCATCCTCGACTTCGACACCGGGTCTTCCGATCTCTGGGTCTTCTCCACCTCGACCCCGTTCAGCCAGCGCAACGGCCAGACCGTGTACGACCCCAGCAGGAGCAGCACTGCCTCCCTTCTCGACGGCTACACTTGGTCCACCACCTACGGTGACGGCTCTAGCTCCTCCGGTATCGTCTACACGGACACCGTCTCCGTCGGCGGTCTGTCCGTCAACGGCCAGGCTGTCGAGACCGCATCCCAGGTCTCCAGCTCCTTCAGCGAGGAGAGCGACGTGGACGGCCTTCTTGGTCTGGGATTCAGCTCCATCAACACCGTCTATCCTATCCAGCAGAAGACCTTCTTCGAGACGGCCGGGCCCGAATTGGATGCCTACCTATTCACTGCCGACCTGAAGCACAACGCCCGTAAGCAACACTCTTGAAAGACAGCAGGACTCTGTGATTGGTACTGACAAGCAAACCACAGCCGGCAGGTACAATTTTGGCTACATCGACAACGGTGCCTACATCGGCGACATCACCTACGTCCCCATCGACAACTCCAACGGCTGGTGGCAGTTCACCTCGTCCGGCTACGCCGTCGGCTCCGACTCTTTCACCTCTACTCCCCTCAACGGCATCGCCGACACGGGAACCACCCTCCTCCTGCTCCCGCAGTCCGTCGTCACCGCCTACTACAGCGGCATCCCGGGCGCCAGGTACGACTCCTCCCAGGCCGGCTACACCATCCCCTGCTCCGCGAACCTGCCCGACTTCACGTTTGGCGTCGGCAGTGCCAGCATCACCATCCCCGCGACCTACATGAACTACGCCCCCGTCACCAGCAGCACCTGCTTCGGCGCTCTCCAGAGCAGCGCCGGCATTGGCACCAACATTTTCGGTGACATCGCGCTCAAGGCTGCTTTTGTCGTCTTTGACGGTGGCTCGAACAGTATTGGTTGGGCCAACAAGCCGCTCAACTAAAGAGACGATATTGGACCCATGTCATGGCCTGGAGGTGATATTTCCGGACCAAGGATCTGAGGACGGAAAGACCGAGGACTACATGACTGATAGACAAGTCATGTGGCGAACGATTGAGTCCCCAACTCACTGCTTCTTATATATAATTTCTCTTACGTTACATTACATGGGCGGATGATGAGCGATAATGACATGAGATAGTTGTGATAACAAATCAAATACATCAACGTACATCTGAACGCTTATGTCTGAGGTTGTTTTCCCGTCCACGTATTTTCACTCGTTCGCTTTTTTCCGAGTTTGCCAAGACTTGATTTTCCCACTGCGCCCCATAAACGGCCATTCACTCCCAAGTATTCCCGCCCGTCGTCCCCATCGGCCCCGAATTTCCAACCACCTTTCTTTTCGAGAGTGGCTCATCCTTGGCATGCGGGAAAGGCCATCTGTGTCTTGGCAACGGGGGAAATCTTGCTCCCGCCTAGATTGCCCAGCCTCGCACCGGCCTTGATATTTCTTCCTGCCAAGGGGATGTGGGAGATGATGTGGGGAAGGATAGCTTGGGTTCGGGGTCGTGAACACCGACTTGCAGAGTGTGTGGCTTAGGGACGCAACCATCTTTCCCCCCGACGAATGTAAAAGAGGGGTCTTCGGTAGAGGGGAGGTGAGGAGGGGTGACGGGTGACTTTGGGGATGGCTGTTGCCGAGACGGCGGCCGGGTGGCAAGTTGGCGTTTTTTTGAGGATTTGGTGTTGCAGAATAAACGCGAATTGGTTTGGATTCGAACCGTCTGATTGGAGGAGACTCGGTCTCATGGCGACGATGTGAGTTTTCTTGTTGCCCCTTGGCGCGAGTTGCGATCGGAGCGGTGTTGAGCCATCGCAGTCACTTCGACGTTCATATTACAGCATTATGATTGCGGACGCGGCACAACGCAGTTGGGATCCGGGGCTCGGCAGAGGCGAGTCTCGCCTGCGATCGACTAGTCACCTTACTACGGGAGCCGTTGGGTCACGCAGGAGGAGGATATGCTCGCCGAGTTGGATCGATCGACATCTTCCCTCGGCGAGAGGGGTGTTCATCTCGGGCTTAGCGGGCACGGGATAGCTATCGGACAGGCAGTGCAACCATTTGCATCGACCAATCACGAAGTCATGCTTTTCGCGGACTAGAACTTTGTATGGTTCTGTGTGATCGTTGGCTCCGATTCGAAGAGGATATACGCGGAAGCGAGGGCGGCGCCTGTGGTGACCCTGACAAACATGGAGAGAATATTTTAGCCCCTGGGGACTACAAGCAGTGCTTTGCAGATTCATAGCCAACAGGGAGCTTTTCTGCGTAGGCATGGGCTTTTGCCTGCGCTTTGGAACCGGGGTAGAGTCCGTGACTAGCATGCGAAGATCTCCGCCCGAAGGTTTCGTCGTCGATGCGGGGGCTAGATGGACTCCCCTTGTAACATGTTCGCCCAATGAATACTTGGCGGGCAAATCAAGCTTTGTAAGCTTACGTGGTTTTAAGGTTGATCAAAAACTTCTGCCCGGGGAGCTCGGCCGAAGAAATGGACGCTGACCGTTGGATCGACGACCTACTACTTGAGTGTCTGTGTGATGACCTATAAGTTCCAGTTCAAGGAAATGCAGACCCCTATCGTGTTATCATCATGTCGGAGCCCGGTCAACAGAGTGAGACGACATTGCTTTTTCCAACGCCAATTTGAGTCGCAAAGTCGCCAAAGGGTTTGTCAGAAGCGGTGTTTCTGACGTTGCATCCGTCCGTCGTGTAGAGCAAGACCTTCTTATGGCCCGAGTAGTTCGTTTGTGAATCGAGCAGCTCGACGGCAATGTCAGCTTGTTTACGATGATCTCCGAATGCTAAGAGCAAGAGGACGTAAAGTAGTTATAGGCTGTGGCTCCTCGTCAGGCCGTTGACGAAGGACATGTCAAACAGACCTGGCTCCGAGCTTGTCTGCGGCTGTTCTGAGAGCAAAACATCAAACCATCGCGCTCGGAATCGAGTTTTGGCGACTGCGAAGCAGTTATTGCCGGTTTTTGAGATTACATTTTTTCCGCGGCAGGGCTGGTCTCGGGGTTTGGGAACTTGACGTCAAAACAGGTCCCAGTTCGTCTAATAAGTTAGTGATCTGAGCAAGGCTACTGTAGTATGAGACGTGAAAGAAATTAGAAAAAGAAATTGAGGCTCCGGTCGTCACGACGATGACTCTAAAAGAAATGGAAACTCAAACCGTGTTGTCATGGCTTGGTAAGATGCTCTTTTCTGTGAAAGATTCGTCATATTCCAGTGACCGACCGGACGCTGACACCGGTATCGAAGCCACATGATGGCCTAAGAGACGTTCGGTTTGGAACTCCTGCGGCAGCTTTCCCTGCCTCTCAACGTCAATTCTGGGGATTCAATTCCTCCGCCTTGGAGTATTTGGCTGGGCCAAAGTTGGAGGGACGCTCGAATGAATGGATCCACGAGCGAAAGCGAATGGGCCTATGATTCAGCTGGTGATGGTAAAGCTGAAGGGCCAGGGTGAACGCCGCAGGTGTGCGTCTGAATCCGAGCAATCGGTCACCGGCCACGCGGCGCGAGCATAGTCTAGTGCAGCTTCCCCTACAACACATATCAGAAGACGCCATGTGGTTGTTTGGCAGGTAAGCAGGGCCCGAGTACTTGGGTCCGGAAGCAGAGTGTGAAGCAGTGTGGTATGCGGCGTCGCATGATGTTAGCCGAGTTGGGCGAACGTCTCTCAGTCAGTAGTACTTGGATATATGTGCGATAAAGTAAGGCAGCGAATAAAACAGGCGAAAGAAACTCAAGATCAAATTCATGTTGGCGCTGCCGAGATTCTAACGAGACATCGAAAAGGCATACGAGTCATGAAGATAAAACGAGACTAGGGCAGATCCAATTCGCCAGGTCAGCGACGCAAATGAATTTTTCCATCAAATGAGTGAGGTCCGCAACGGGGAGCCAAGATTTTCAGCCCATCGCCACAAATTTGGGGTTGGAGGGTGAGGAGGAAGATGTCTTGGCTTTGTTCATGTTTAGCACACCGTCTCTGTCTCTGGCGCTCGGGAATTAGTCGATGAGTGAGGGATCTGTCTTGTACGGTCTGAGTCGTCTTGGCTACTGGACAGTCTGTAAGAGACTCGGTGACCTTATGCGATACATGCTTTGGAAACATCTAGCGAGCCTTCATCAAAAGGAGAACATTGGTGAACTGATCCGGTCTATCTCTGCTTGCCTTCGTCTCTCGTTTCAAGTCACCAAAGTCTCTTTTGAGGCGACGGTGGTGTTCGTCTCCAGTCGGCGCTGCGCAGCCCCCATGTTCCATGTGTGCCAGCCCCTCATTTACACCCCCGCGATCCCCAATGTTTCTTCTCCATGCTCTCCATCCCTTCTTCTCACACCCGCGCCCATTCTCCACGGAATCCATCATACCTCAAGGAACCAGTCGCAATTGGGCGGCCCGATAGATGAGAATCTAGATTGGTGGGTGGACGTTTTTTGTATCTTTACGTGAGAAAAGACTTGTTCCGGGCATCTTTCGTAGATGGTCAGCTTGGTGTCGCCAACTTAGACCACTCATCGAGGCCATCGTCCCATTCCGAAGCACCCCCCATCCCCATGTCGGCGTGTACCGTGAACATGTCCCATCCATGACCGTACATACGGCCTAAACTCACTTCAGCGCCCTAGGCCGCTTTCCCCCCTGTCCTCATCCATCTTGCTCTTTTGCCATATTGCCTCGTCTGCTCTGGCGACTCTTTCTCCACCCCCACCAGCAGCCTAAATTCGCGATTGAAACGAGACGATCGCGTCTTTCAGCTAATTACCATCGTCGTACCTTGCCGCAACGAGAGATGGCCACGTCCACTCATCCCGGGAAAAACCCCAATTCTTTCAAGTCACTCGCTCGGTGCGAATCTCCCGTCAGCTCACCTGCGATCCCACGGCATCCTTCGTAACCTGGGGGACCCGGGGCCCCATATCGTCCCCAGAAACCACGTCTATTCCTGTTAAGCTTGACTGTTAGTACGCGGAAACGATTCTGCACCTAGACTAACCCGCCGTCTGTTATCATGGACTCAGCGCCCGTTTCACAACTATACCGTAAACAGCAGCCCTCTCCTTGCAATTCTCCAGTCTACCGCCTTGAATGTCTTTTGCCAGTACCTACAAAAGTAGCCCTGCGGATATAAAGAACCGTCAAACGGAGCAGCAATTTGTTTTGCCGATGCGTACGGATATCGACTGCTGCCTCGACTCCTCAGACGTTCTTCGGGGCCACGTTGATCCCTTGGCTTCTGCCGGCCTGTCGTTCAGTCTCAGTGAAGTGCCATCCGGCCACCTAAGCTTGCCCAGCCCAAGCTTCTGAGACTAGCCCGTCCATGTCACGCTTGATGTGCCTCTCGCTGCATCCCATCCGGCCGCCGTGGCCACCAGAGACTCGACAAGACACCTCCACCACCACCACCACCACCACCCCCAGTCTACCGCGCCGCACACCCCAGAAAGTGCCTCTCAGTCCCACGTCTAACCAAAAACCTCCAATAGCACAACCTGGTCGGCTGATCGCAAAGAAGAAAAAAACGAGTTCCCAAGCCAAGACGTTCCCTCTGCCGCCCCCGTCGGCCCAGGTTGTCCTCCCGCCCCATCTGAGTGGTGGAAAATCCAATGGATAATTCACCGTCCGTCTTGGTACGCAATGAGGCTCGATGTTTCTGGGGATTCTGGAGCCACAGCTAGTTACCACAGTTGGCGGATGGACGGCGGCACATGGGCAAGGCCAGACTGGAGAGGTACGGAGCAGGGGTTTTTCTGTCTGGACGCACATGAGCGATTGCGACCAAGGCCGCGGACGGAGAAGTACTCCTCACGCACATGCGGTACTGTTGCGGAACTTCTGTTGCGTCCAATGTGAGGTGAATGGCAAGTTGCTGACCATTTTAGCTGTGAGGGGTTCCCGGTAACATTGGAGAGGAGGAGACTTTGGACCAGCAAGGAAAGGAAAACCTCGAACTGGGTTTTCGATATATCTAGGGCGGCCATCTCACCCTCCTCACTTCCGTTGTTCCCTCCTCTCCTCGTCGCTGCGTCTACAAGTCCCTCCCCCAATACACCCTGAGCCCCTCCCGGCCTGTAGAGGATCAACCATACAAGGGTGTCGTGTGTCCCAATCGACCGTACCTCCTTAGTAGCAACACCAACCCGCCAGAGCCTGGCCTGTTGCAGAAAAAAGAAAAACGCCCAAGATGACGACCATGCAACGTTTGCTCAAGAAGATCGTCAAGAACGAGGCTATGGAAAAAGATCCCGCCGAGATCTACGGCTGGAGGGTGTTTGCCCTCGCCGCGTCCGCCTGTTTCGGTGCCATGTCCTTCGGCTGGGACAGTTCCGTCATCGGTGGTGTCGTCGTCATGAAGCCCTTCATGGAGTGAGTGACACAATGAAGCAGAGAAGCTTAGAATGAGTTGAAGTCTAACCTCGATTCGCAGGGACTACGGACTGAGGGATGCTTCCAAGGTCGATACCGCCAACCTGACGGGTAACATCGTCTCTACCCTCCAAGCCGGTTGCTTCGTCGGCGCCCTTCTCGCTTCTCCCTTGACCGATCGATTCGGCCGTAAGTGGTGTCTCATCTCCGTCGCCGCCGTCATCCTCGTCGGCGTTGCTATGCAGGCTGCTTCTCTGGGTAACATCGCTCCCATCTACGTCGGTCGCTTCGTCTCCGGTCTCGGTGTCGGTGCCGCTTCCAGTATCAACCCGCTTTACGTCTCCGAAAACTCGCCCCGTGCCATCCGTGGCCTTCTCACCGGCATGTACCAACTGTTCATCGTGACCGGAGGAATGATTGCTTTCTGGATCAACGTAAGTGCCACGAGCATACGCAATTGCCCACTTCCCGTTGCTCACATTGAACCCTTAGTACGGCGCCGAGGTCAACCTGAGCGGAAAGACGATGTACGTCTTTCCTCTGGCCATCCAGGGCTTGCCCAGTCTGCTGCTGCTCATCTGCATGCTGTGCATGAACGAGTCTCCCAGATGGCTTGCTCGCCAGGACAGATGGGAAGAGTCCAAGAAGGTCCTCTCCAATATCCGCAGCCTGCCCGAGACGCACCCCTACGTTGAGGACGAGTTCCAGGAGATTGTCGACCAGCTCCACCACGAGAGACAGCTCATCGGCGACGCCACCTTCATGAACCTGCAGAAGGAGATGTGGACCATCAAGGGCAACCGCAACCGCGCTCTCATCTCCATCTTCCTCATGATCTGCCAGCAGATGACCGGAACCAACGCCATCAACACCTACGCGCCGACCATCTTCCAGAACCTCGGCGTGACCGGTCGCTCCACCCCTCTCCTGTCCACCGGCGTCTACGGCATCGTCAAGGTGCTTGCTTGCATCGTCTTTCTGCTCTTCATGGCCGACTCCCTCGGTCGTCGTCGCTCGCTGCTTTGGACCTCCATCGCGCAGGGTATCGCCATGTTCTACATCGGTCTCTACGTCCGCATCTCACCGCCCGTCGAGGGAGAGCCGGTCCCGGGAGCTGGATACATGGCTCTCGTCGCCATCTTCCTCTTCGCGGCCTTTTTCCAGTTCGGTTGGGGTCCCGCTTGCTGGATTTACGCCTCTGAGATTCCGGCCGCTCGCCTGCGTTCCCTCAACGTCGCTCTCGCCGCTGCCACCCAGTGGCTGTTCAACTTGATCGTCGCCCGCACCGTCCCCAACATGCTGGCTACCGTCGGCGCCCACGGCTATGGGTAAGTCGCTGCTGCCTCCAGATGTCATTACTCAAGTTACTTACTCATGCGAACCCTTCTTCCAGAACCTACCTCATCTTCGGCAGCTTCTGTTTCTCCATGTTCTTCTTCGTCTGGTTCTTCGTGCCCGAGACCAAGGGTGTCTCCCTCGAGCACATGGACAAGCTCTTCGGCGTCACCGAGTACGACTCGGACAAGAACCTCGCCACCGACAACGCCAGCGACCACAAGACGCCCATCGAGGTCCAGGTCGAGTCTAGCAACCCCGCGTACAACCACGTCCGCAAGGAGACTGCTTGAGCGGGTTTTCTAGCTGGGCGATGCGATCGCCTGAGGTGATTTGTAATTTGCGTGACTTGAAGAAGAAGCACTAGCGGATATCCATCTAGATGAGGTTGCACGAACGGAGGAGAGCGTGTGTATGTGGAAGATGATGCTAGCATATCGCTGGCATTTTGATACCTATCTTTTGAGCCTCTGCTACGGCACCGGCCTTTGATGATGATGATTAAATTGACTTTTGAACATGGACCACGTGTGCATTCATGTGCCACTGTTTCAGTGTGCATCGTCTTTGAGCATAAAAATTGAGCTCATTCCGAGATGAGATGGAACTCGTGGCAGAACAAGTCAGGTGGATTATACTTCAGAATTAAGACGAATCAGGCTCCTTCATCCAAGTGGGGCTTGTCAGGGTTCTGAGATGAGCATAGACACATTCCTGATGCTCGATCTACTACTAGGCAATTCGATGCCACCCTCAACCGCATTTCTTGAAGCCGACGACGTCCAGCCCCAAGATTGATACTCTGATGATCAGCCACGCATACCGTCGGCGCTAGAGCCCTGTCGCTGGAATTTCGACGACTCAGGTTGGCCTATGGTTAATGATCTCAAGCCAACTCTGCCTTCGCTCGCACGTGTTCAATAGGTCTATAAGCCCGTCCCTGTGTACAGTCCACAAGGAAAGCCTTCTTCTCCCACAGCCTTTCGACATGTCTCGGACAAGGATAGCATTATGATCAATTGGCTCCTCTTGGCATCAATGGACTCTAAGCTCTGCGTATTTGGAGAGTGAGAGAAGACTTAGAAGCATACGAGGTCCTCGTGCGGGGGCAACTATACATAACCTCCAAGTAGTTTTTGGCCGCCAATACAAACACGACTCCCATGACCGCATAACTGTCAGATTACTTCAGCAATGAGCTTTTCATTATGTATCCTTGCCTGGCCCACTGGGCTCTCTTCTGACCACCTCAGTGTCGGCTCAGAATCTTCTTCACGAGATCGATCCGTCACCATTTCCCGGTATCCAGCCAGACAAGAAGCTCGAGTGGCGCGACTGATAGAGCGTGATCAAATGCCCATAAACAACTGTAAATAACCCGTGTTCTCGTCATTCTCCGCCATGAAACTTGAAACGCAAAGATCCACGCCGGGACCAATGATCCGCGCAAGCCGCAGAAGGTTAAAGGCAAACGCCGCCAACCGGCATCTGACCTTGCTTTCGTCAAAATTCTCGCGTATCCCCGCTTCCGATGCCCCCCCCCCCCCCCCCCACAAGCTCCCTCGGCGTACGCAGCTCGTCCTCGACCTACCTCCTCTTTCGTTCCGGCAAAAGACTATGCGCCGTTGTTCATGGGCCACGATCTTTTAGCCATGACCGGTTAGTAACTTGGGATCTGCTTGGCGACAGGATGTAATGGGGCGGCGAGAGCCAACATCTAGTCAGAAACCATTCACTGGGAGTCAGTAGCAAGCAGCAGGGAAGGTAGTGTGCCCAAGGCAAAAAAAAAGGGGGGGCCTACATGGCCTGGTATATTGCGAAAGAGAGATGCCATTGCAATCTGCTCGGTGAAATCAAACGCCGTAATCCCATTCACATCAGTGGACTGGTTTGGCCCAATGAATACCCGAGACCACCTCACCCACCTATTCTTTCCCATGCTTGTGCCTTTTCCCGTTGCTGAACATTAGTAAACTCATGTTAAAACAACGACCCCAA
Organism: Colletotrichum sansevieriae; assembly: GCA_026260285.1. Taxonomy (NCBI): domain Eukaryota; kingdom Fungi; phylum Ascomycota; class Sordariomycetes; order Glomerellales; family Glomerellaceae; genus Colletotrichum; species Colletotrichum sansevieriae. The sequence goes on along the minus strand of JAOQIF010000540.1, from coordinate 6,543 downwards.
TCAACGCCGAGCATTGCTGTATGATAAATACACCGAAAACAAAAACAAGCAACATGCTTATTGGAACATGACATCGGTGTACCGAGGCTTCTATTGGGCCCCGGTCGCTCCGCCATCAAACAAAAGAAGTGGCCATTGGCCCACGCGAGCAGCCGCCATGTCGGCGACGCTCGCTGCTTCAGATACGCCCGGATCCCTTGAACCGCCGCCCAACGTTAGCAGGGCGTTGGCGCTGTACCTGTCCTGACTGTCGGCCATCGCGGCGGTCCAGTCATGCCAGGTGTTGCCCTGGGAAGCTGATTGTCGCCAGAGAAGATCGGCGCCGGCGGCGGAGCCTGTGGGGTCTGCGACGTGCTGGGTTGCCTGGGAGGCGAAGGCGATCAGGGGATTGGTCTCGGCCGAGTTCTCGTCTGCGGCGTTTGTGGCCTGCACCGCAGGTGCGTATGAGTAACTGTGGTTCGCCTCGAAGCCAGCCGCGCCCGTCATGTTGCTATTCGCCGGCTGATCCGAGTACGCCAATGATGGATACGGTGTGCTTCCGTTCTGGTCAGCTGCGTCAGCGTAGAATGCCTTCGCGGCTGTCTCAGCGTCGTTGGAGGTCAGGCTCTGAGTGACCTGGGACTGTGCACCGAGTCGGAAAGGTGATGATGATGACTCTGTTGGGTCGGACTTGATTGTCGGGGCCAGTGACGTCTCCTTCTGTTTGGAGTCGTGCTCGATCCAGCTGATTGTTCTCTCGATGATCAGGTTGATTTCGTTGCTGATACGGGCTCCCGTTCCTATGTCCAGTTTAGTACACAGCTTCTGCCGGCAATAGAGGGTTTTTTTTTTTTTTACCCAACAATGATACCGTCGCATTGATGATCACCATCCACTCTTTCATGTCTTCGCGAAGGATGGCGATCTGGTTGGGCGTCGTGTCGAACCTACGCTCCCAATGAGCTACCAATGTTGTGAAAATGGCAGCGCCATAAACCGCCATTTGGTACCACGTCGTGTCCAAGGACTTGAGCTTCAGGAGGCTCTTGATGGCTTTGAGCATGTGTGCCGCCGTCTCTTCACAAATACGCGCATTCTCGAGCTGCATCTTGCGGTCGCTGGTCATGGCCACAGACGGATGCCGCAGGCAGAGACGAAACTCGAGGGCATACATTTGAACGTAGAGCGCGTACATTCGCCCTTCGTAGTCGGATTGGCTGGACAGGTTGAGCTGAAGGTTTTCCGGCAGGTTGTCCTTCCACATCTGAAGCTGCTCTTCCAAAGCATTGACAACGTTTGCGTAGTTCTTTGGGTCGCGTTTTACGCTGTAGATGTTGGAATACATCTCCATGAACAGGGGGACAATCTTGAAGCCAGCAAGACCGACGTGATATGTGCAGGGCGTGGTCACTGAGGTATCCACACCTTCCGGCGTGAGTGCCTCATCAGCGATGGGCTCTGGGAAGTCCACGTCGTAATCCTCCACATTGATGGGCATCGGTCGACCTAGACGGCCGTTCAGGGTGACATAGACGGCAAGTATGGTCCACCAAGTCCTCTTGCGAATCTCGTTCTCGAGATTCGTCGGCTCCCCTGGAGCCTTGGCGGCGCGGTGCATGTTCAGGTCAATCGCGCAGTGAAAGGCGAAATTCGTGACCATAGAGCCGCAGCCAGGCTTGGGAAAGGCACGGCTGTGAGCGGAGATCATGGCCATTGCCTGGACTGCGGCGACAGATTGCGCCGATACCAGATCGTACATCTTGCTTAAGGCGAAGTGGTAGTGTTTGTTGGAAAGCTCGTTGAGCTGGGAACGCGTTTCTTGCTGTTCCCAATTTCTTACCCCATACTGAAAATAGATTGTAGCGAAGACCATGTGCACCATGACCAGTTCGGGGACGGATGGCTCGAAGTCAGGTTCGTCGTACAAACGAGTCAGCTGGAAGCGATTATCAGCATCAAAAAGAGGCGTTGGAGACGGTGTCAAACTAACAATGTTCATGAACGAGGGCTTGTGGAGAACGGGTAGGAAAGGCCATATCATCAAAAAGTACCATTCAGAGTACGTGAAGGCGTCATTTCTCGAGGGAAGTTCAATGCCGACGGGCGGGTTGATGTTCATGCTTGACTGTAAAAAGGACTGCAGGGACTTGTTGTATAGCGGCTGGGATACTTTGGCGTCGGGTACGGGCTCGTCTATATCGGGAGCATCGAAGGATGTGACGTCTATCGTGGTTCCGAGAATTGACAGCTGTGTGCCCTTTATCGAGCTTAGCGGTGCGCTGTCGGAACCAACGCCCAGGTGTTTATGCACAGGGCGTGATTCAAGTGCCGAACGAGGAAACGAGCGGCCGCTGGAGGGTTTGTAGTTGTAGTTCTTCACCCATACAGATCCTACTTTGGTCCAAGCATCCTTCTCGGCGGGATCCTCGATGGCATTGCCCATGTGGTCGTAGGTTACGCCGGGAGGAGGGTAGGCCATGCCATAAGGCGCCCAGTTCCAGGGCTTGACCTCTGTGCCATTGTTCTCGAGTAGCTTCTCGAGGTCGCGGATGTGATTGAGCATGTCCGTCTTCTCCCTCTCAAGCTCTTGCAGGTATCCTCTTCGTTCGGTTCGGCCGGTGACGCGATCGGTGACGAAGCAGTCGAGGTTCTGGTTGACACAGTGGGAGCATCCTTCGGGGAGGGCATCGCATCGGATTTTCCTGACCTTTAGCGAGGCATGTCAGCTCGGAGAAGATGTATTGCATAGCGAGTGAACTTACTTTGCATCGATCGCAAGCCTGGCCTGTCCTCGTATACGAAGACAGGCGGTTCTTCACGACGGACGAGAAGTCCTCCTGGCCGCCCTTCTCGAGGCGCGGAAGCTTCACCTTGCCAGCGGCGGCGGCAGCCGTGTCGGCGTCGGTGGTGGCAGGGTCGCCAGCTTCCGCCGGTCGCTTGGCTGGGCGACCGGGCATGATATCGCGGGAGGCAGCTGCGCGACTGTCCGAATGTGCTACTAGCGAAGCCCTAGAGGAAGAAAGGTAACGACTGGTACGCAGACCTCTCGATGGTGTCGCGACGGGGTTTTCCGTTGTGAGATGGAGGTTTCCGCGTTTTTAGGGGGGAGCTTGTGCGGCTGGGCAGACCAAGGGGACCACTCCTCGACGACGACAGCGGCAAGGCAAGGGAAGGCGCGTCCGCTGGTTCTGGGGCAGCCCAGTGAAAAAGGCTGACACTGAACCGGGGGGGGCTTACCTACCTTACGTAGGTACAGTGGTCAGGGTCCACTAAAGTGCACGCGCCAGGGGGCCCGGCCTTCCTGCCAACGCCAGTGGAGAACCACCTGTCTGTCGGGATGCGGGCAGGCGGGTTGGTTGGTTGGTTAGTGTGATTTGCCGGTGCACCCGTGCTGGAGTTTCCGGTAGGAATGTGACTTGAGCAGGAATGCAGCTGAGTCGAAGACCACGTCTAGAAGCCTCGGGGACTGCTGCTGCTGAACCTCGTCGTTTGATTACATTGGGGGCTACATTTGGTGACAGTGGAATGTGGCACTGGGAGGGGAAAAAAACAAAAAGGGAGATCTCGATGAAGACGTAGTTGTGAATGAAAGACGAAGAAAACGGCCGCCGGTTGTTGCGGCGAAGAATACGATGCTGACCTGTCTAATCTTAAATGAACGGGAAACATTTACGAAAGACGAAAGACACCTCCCAAAACACTCAACTTGAAGGCCTGGACCACGGACGTTGCGAGGACTGTGGTCCGAAGCCGCCTGGTGGTGCTGGAGGTGCTGGGGCTGGTGATGATGGTGTGACGGCGATGGATGATGCATGCTCACCTCAATACCACTCTGCTACAAGTCCCTTACTGAACCTCCAACTGATCTGACAGACTATGAGAACCAACAGAAACCAGCCTTGCTTTAACGCTCACAAGACATATTTTAGCGCCAAATTTAGTAGGGCGACAGGGGGCCTACTTTTCAATCTCACGAGAACGCGCTAAGCATTATGGCTAGCCTCATATTCTTATAAGAGCAGAATTTCGTAATTTACTACCTAAATCTAGCCCTAATTACTTACTATAAAATCGCAAAAGGGCTATAGAGCTCTACTAATCTTAACTAGAGGATTCGTATAGAGAAATAGGTAACCTAGGTACTAAAAGGCTAGCTACTAACCTACTCCTAGCGCGTAGCACGCGACTTGACCCCCTCTAACCCACGACGTTTAGCTAGTAGTATAAGCTACTACCTCCTACCCCTCTATACTTATTTAGGCTCTTTTTACCTATATCCCTCGTTTAGGACTTTATTATATAGACTAATAAAGAGCTAGTAGGTATAGCAAAAGTATAGCAATCCTTCTGCCTAATAACTATTGCTAAGATCTACCTATTTTTTAGTATTTTGCTCTATATAAGGCTCACGAGGCTACCTTACTTTTAAGCTTATTAGTTAATCTAAAAATATAAGGCCTTATACCCTTTTACTACCTAAATACCTCTCTACTACTAGCTTAACCTCTACTATAAATTTCGCTATTAGGATCCTACCCTATTTAATAAGTCCTTGCCTATAGCTATGTTTAACTATATTAATATATAGTTATGCTATATCTAAGAGACCTTATAATCCCACCTCTACCTAGCCTTAGTTATTATAATTAATAAGGCTATTATATAATATATAGGCAGGAGCAAAGATACTATAGTTATTAAATCTAAGCTAATACCTAAGGGATATAAGGTATAGGTAGTTGCTAATAATAGCTATATCCTAGGCTAGGTTTAGCACTAGTACGCCCGCGGTCCTATTAACCTCAACCTCGCTGCTAAAGTCCCCCTTAATAATACCCAAAAGGCTATATTAAGCTCCTTTTTCATCTACCTAAACGTAGCAGCTACTACCTTATTATTAATAACCTTTTCATAAGCCTAAAGCTCCTCGGTTTTTTAATATTAATATAATATTGCTATCATAGGGACCTGCCGCATTAATAGTAGTATTTTGAAGGACTTTATTACCCTCAAAAAGGATAAGAGCAACTACTTACTATAGGGGACCTTATTAACCACGCTTACCCTAGATAACTTTATTAATTTTTTAGCTTAGAAAGATCTATTACTTGCTCCATTTATAACAACCTACTTTACCAGTAATAAGCCGTATAAACCCTTCTTCTAATACCTTCCCAAAAAGAGCGCTATATATATAACAATAGCTTAAAAGCTATTCGAAGTCGCCTAAGAGCTGCTGCGGGATTCTACTAACCTAGCGCTAGCGCTAGCTAAAAAGAGAAAGGTTGAGGTTACTTATAAGTACTAGAAATAGCTGCTATACCCACTATTTATAATACTATACAATAAAAAGAAGGGTAATATAGACGTAGCTAACTAGTTATGCGCTGAGATCTAGCTTGACTACTATATATAGCGCAGCAGCTAGCAAGCCCTTAAAAGTAGCTTCCTTTTGGATATAATTATTAGCAATACTTTTATCTACTAATAAGACTACCTATAATAAGATCGCTAGTATCATTATAAGACCTAAAACGAGTAGGTTAAGGTGGTATATATATCCCTCTTTGATATATATAGCTATAGCAGCGCCACAAGAGTTAGGGATGCAAAGTCTAGCTAAAAAAAACCTGCCCTTCTCATTATTAAGGCCTATAAATACCTACTATTATATTCGGCGACCTTAATAGGGTAATTATTATGCTTATAATAGCAAAAGGCCATTAGATTTAAGCTATAAGAGGCCTTAGCTAATAGAACAGTCTATGTTACGGGCTACGCCACTGCTGACGTCTGGGCGGTGCTGCAGACCCTAAGAATTCTGCCCTTAATAACTGCTCTCGCTTAACGTTTACCCTATATCTATTTTTCTATTATATAGGGAACTTCCTAGAAAACTTCCCTTCCTTAGCTTAGATTACTATAATTAAGGCACCCCTAAGTTAAATTAACCTAGGGCTAGCCCCTTATATATCTAAGCTTTCTCTCTCAACGCCTGCTTCGCTAGTTATATAATATAATAGATAGCAAGTAGAAAATAGAACCTGCTATACTAGTAGTAGCTAGCCTAGAAGTACTACTAATAAGTAAGGAAGCATTTAAAGCAATCTATATAGCGATTAATAAGCTTAATAACTAACTTAATAGCCTAATAACTATATAGTAGCCTAATAATAAGCTAACTATAGAGCTCTAGTAAGACTTAGTAAGTAGCTATACCCTAGCGTTACTAATGCTAACCCTATAGCTAGAGATCACCTAGGAAATAGGTAGCGCTTAGCAATTAAAACCCCTTCCTAACCCCCCTAAGTTCAGAGGAAGCTATAATAAGTATACTACGTGGGTATAATAGATATATAATAAGATAAGGATAGACTAAGCTTTCTACCTAAGTAATTAGGAGGCCTAGTATCTTATTAACTCCTGCTTAGTATAAAGGTATTGAGGGGCTAAGAGCCACGGTCAGGTCAAACTAATAGCAGAAGCACCCAAAAGGTAGGATTAGTATTATTACGCTACTTTTGCTTGCTTCTTCTAAGATCCTTTATTTCTAGCCTTTAGTAA